>CM040170.1:20906243-21026243 GCA_022606695.1 Vaccinium macrocarpon | reverse complement strand
CCGACTCCAATCGACGCGGAGAAGAAAGTTTTGAACTTGGTTCTTGAAGAGAGTGAGTGTGGGAGGTGGATTTTTAGAGAGATGATGAAGAAATTTTGAGAGGGAGAGGAGAGAGAGAGGTCAGGTGGTAGAGGAGAGAGGGGAGTGATTTTTTTCCCCAATTGAAAGACTAACACCCTAAACTTCCAAAATGTGTTTTAAAAAGACCATAATGCAATCCAATGTTCTCTCATTGACCCCTTAAGTGAAAATTCAATTCCTCACATTAACCCAATATTATTTCAGAAAAATTATATAAAATTACGGGTCCTTACACACTGTGCCAGAAAGGCATGTTCCAACACAATACTTATTTTCAGAAACCAAACTTAAGTAAAGACTTTTCTTTACTTTAATTTATTTATGAAAATAAGAAAGTAACCCCCATTTGGAAACAAAGGCATTTTCAAAATATTGAAATTATAATCACATCAAAATCTCATCCCCCCACTTTTTAGTACAAAACCGAAAAACGACACATTTTTCTTCTAAGAAAATGGGTGAAAGATGACTTTGTTTCACAAAAAATAACTTCTGATTATATCATTGCGATTAGAAAAATCCAAAGAACAATTACCAGGACTTTTTATCCGCCAAATTGAAACTTCTCCAAAAAGTGATTTTTTTTTTATGCGGGTCTTTACATTACTTTTTTATTTTCTCGTTGATAACATATTGACTGAATAGAATATTGAATCAAAGATTCTTTGTTTTTTATGTAAGGCAAGATATATGGGTTTCAAATTTAAATGAGATTCATAACAAAATAAGTCATATGCTTCTCTCAAAACCCTAAACGACAAACTAATCAACTCAAGCCACTTGTCACTCCCACGATCCTCCTCACAAAAAGTCATTCTGCAATAATTTTATTTAATAGAAACAGGGTCGGCCCCAACATTTGGGTTGCCTTAGCCGACCTTGATTTTAGTTGCCCACTTATTCTTGAGTCAAAAAAATAAAATAACATAAATTAAAATCAGAAGAAAAAAAAAATTCAAGTTTACACTGGACTTTTAAAATTCTTATGAAGAAAATAAATTTGCTTCATATTTTAAATTTGACTTGTGTGAAACAAATAATAATAAAACCGTGTTAGTTCACTCTTTTTTTTTTTCACCATTAGAAATTTTTTAATTAAATGTAAGAAAATATCACTTCTACATTATTTTTGTATTTGTTAAATGTAAAATTTTTAACAAAGTGTAATTTTATTTTTCTTTTTTTGTCATTTGTCATTCCTAATTTATTACATGGGGAGGGGGGAGATGTAGTACGAGGCATCCGAGAGCTCTACCACATGAGCTAGCCACCACTTGCAAAGTGTAATTGAGTAATGTGATTTTGTAAAATTGTGGATTAGGTGGAAAAGAAAGAGCCAAAAATATAAAAAAAAAAAAAAAAAAACCAATGAATTCATACCAAAAACCACCTAAATCATTGAAAATTTACAAATCTTTGTTGAGACCTTAATCACAGAATTAGATCTCAAATTGAGACCCAAATAGCTCCATATTCAATCCGATGATTCTTGAACCCATTTTAGAGGAAAACTACAATAATACCTTGCCCAAAGCTGTACCTAATTGAAGTGGTTAATTTAGAGTTTCTTTCACCAGGCGAATGGGTTTTTGTTTTCGATCGGCCACTTTTCTTCACATGAATTCTTAGCTTCTCTTGCTTTTCTCTCAACGTCAAAAAGATGAAATTCATGTCTTTCCCGGTGGGAGAAATTCCCACTTGGTTGATGAATTCTCGGAGTGGCAAACGCCCATTTGAGAGAGAGAGAGAGAGAGAGAGGGTGAGACAATGGTGCCTAATAGAGTCTCTTATTTGTTACCTTTCCCATTCAAAAAAGAATAATGGTTGCTGCCTTTTAATTTGGAAATAAGATGAGATAATGGTGCATATTTTTCGGGATCATCCTTTTAATTTTGAAATGAGCTTGATTCTTGGGACCAACGATTTAATTGGGGTCCGATTATCCAATTAGTAAGGAATTGACTAATTAAGAAAAATATAAACTAATAATAGACTCAATAAGGGCATGATGGTCCAATTTCCATTTACAGAATGAAATCATAATGATTCAAATCCACTAGTGTGGAATCATAATGAAAATTTTGGTCAAGGATGGCAAATTAAAATTCTCTTAAACTTGCCTCTCTAACATTTTGCTTTCCCGTCACAAATACCCAAATACCAAGAAAAAATTCCACAAGCCAAACAGCCGCCTAAGAGGCTTCAACAAACGTGTCTTTTGAAAAACCACTATGAAATCAATATGATGATTCACATAACAAACTATTACCAGATTCTTAGGGCCTTCGGATTACGACCTCATCATTTATCTTTCTTTTGTATGTGTTGGCTACATCCTCTGCCTGCATTCTGATCTAGCAAATAAAATTGACAACTTAGCTCTCTACACAATTTTTTGAGCACGGCTGTTTGTTCTGGAGTGGCCAAATTGCCCGCCATCACAGCCTCAATCTCCCATGTCTGCCTTGGAACCTTTGTCATGTTCACCGGTAAAACGAAAGGAACAGATGTGCATGCACAGATGGTGCACAGATGGGTCTTGGGGATCCACTTTTGGGTCCCACACGGCTGATCCGAGCCGTTCATTCATCTCAAAATCAAATTCCGAGGGGCCCGCAGAGATCAAGTCGATCGGACGTCCCTAAGTGCTCGATCCAAAATCACCCCATTACGTTCAAAAAGTAATGAATGAAATGGGGTGATTTTGGATCGAAAGCACTTAGGGACGCATCGATCGACGGATCTCCCAGCAGGGCCCTCGAATTTGATTTTGAGATGAATGAACGGCTCGGATCTGCCGTGTGGGACCCAAAAGTGGGTCCCCGAGACCCATCTGTGCACCATCTGTGCATGCACATCTGTGCAAGTAGAAGGACTCCATGTTCACACAACCATCCGCAGTAACATGCTACACATTATCAAAACCGAAAACCAAATGAATAACCGCAATTTTTTAGCAACATTAAAATATATCCAACAGATAAATTAGTAGAAGAAAGAAAGCGAATAGCACGATCAAGCAAAATAATCTGAATTGATACGTTAAGAGTGGGGTCTCATAACTAATAGGGCAACACCAAAAGAAAAATGTAAACGCAAAGATATCAGAATGTATTTCAAACCATCTTTGAAGGTGAGAATGTTGAAAAAAAATTTGGAGGTTTCAACCCAAGTCTCCTAATTTTGGGAATGCAACATAAGCCGCTGGGGTGTCCCGTCCCCAGTAGAAGAGAATGAACACAACGTGAAATGGGACGATCACAATAATCCCACAGAGCATCTTCAGGGAAAAGGAGGACAATTCCACAAGTGTAAAACGTATCTATTTCATATGTTGAACAGAGTAGATGCCATACCACGTCGCGTTCAATTCGGACTCCTCCAAAACCCTGAAATCTAGCTATTTCTTCATAATTCAAAAACTTTGAAGTGTTTGAACTTTGCATGGCAGGATTCAACAAAGCATCGATAAAGTAGCATCCAAGCTCCACAGTAATCACCTGTAGTGAAAACAACTTACCTTGTTGAAATTTTCACGTTTCCAATGTGTCGTTTTTTCGTTTGAAAACACAACAACGAGAAATATCTATAGAACACAGCACGACACAGTTTTTGTTCGATGGTGACAAGAAGTCATTAACACTGTAATTTGGATAGCTATCAGAACAACCACCTTTCTCAGGCTTCAAGATGGGAACCTTGGTTATGCATCTTTAGCATTAAATGTCCAAAATTCTGCTCTACATCACTAAGAACCTATAAGTGCAATACTATAAATGAACCTTTAACAAATTAGTACAAATGAACGCACAAGTAACATTTTTCTGAAAGGTCAATAGAGACTCCCAGATGGAATCCCAATCTATGCTTGTAATTTTTTTTTGGTACTTTGGAAATATAATCTATGCTTGTAATTACAGTGTTATCCGCCATAGCACCTAAACATTGTCAATTCACAAAGAAAATAAGAAACGGGGTGCTTAAAGTACAATATTTTGAATTATTGTAGCGTCTCAAAATTTACAAATATACCAAAAGGAAACCAACCACACCAAGCTTTGCGTTACCAATAAAGTAGGGTGACCTAGAATGAATAACATTCAAACAAATCTATAATATTTTTAGATACCACAACTCATGTCAATTTAGCCCTTCCTCTTCTGTAGTATTTTCCAATTTCCATTAAGTTTTATCCTATTTTACTATACTGTTACATCCACTAGTCCGTTGTATGTGAACAAGCCACCTAAACTATTTTCTCTCATCTCATCATTGCTATAATGTTTTACTTTAGTCACCGCCCTCTGATGTTTCATGGGTTCACCTAATAAAGAACATATCAGCAGCATTCATGTGCCAACATATACTCTGGGGACAACAATCATGTTTGGCAAATACAAACAATAAGCGGAACATTACAATTGTAAATCTAGCCAAAGCAATGAGCCTTGTACTACTTAGTACATGAGTATATACACATGCAAAACATTTTCTTCCACTAGTTCATAGAAAATAAATATACTAAAAAGAGGGTGGTTAGAACAAATCGCCAATAGCAATAGCCAGTTTCTCAAGCAGGAAAATTCATATCGTACATTTACCCAAAAATTCATATCGTACCATTCCCTCCTGGAGTTCTCTACTTGTACATAAAGACCTTAACCCAGACTCCAAGGGTCTCTTTGCTCCCTGAATATCAAGTAATGTTTAAAATTGCGTTATGTTACGCTAGTGCTAATATGAAACAAAAGGCAACAATCTAAATAATAAAAGCAACAGAGATAACTACTATTTCATCATAACGACCTTCAAGTAGCCCCTAGGATCATGGGTATCAATTCCCAAGAAGTGACCGAGACCATGGGGCATAAAAACAGCACCCAATCATTCAGCCATCATGCCATCAACCTCACTAGGATGACATTCACAAACTGGTAAGTAAAGCCTTATCTAATTTTTCGGAGATATTGAATATAAAGAAAGTATACTCCTGAAAAAAGATGTTAGAAAATACCCAACAAGAAGGCACCCTTTCTTCAATGACTCGAGAATAAATCTCTCTGCTAATTTGAAACCATGAGACAAAAACTAAGAGATGTAGAGGTCGCAATTGGGCCTTCCCTGTCACTCAAACATTTGAGCTGAATGAAATCAGAGATTCCTTACCCTCTCTTGGAATTAATGCCAATACTAGTGACACTCACCATTGGGCACTTACCCCTAGTGGTAAGTTTTCAATTTCCTCTATGTGGAATGCTCTTATAATCCATTACCCTCAAATCCCTTGGCACCATGTCACCTGGTTTCCTAGACATATTCCTAGGTGTAGTGTCATTGTTTGGCTTGCCTTACAAAATAGGCTTTCCACTAAGGATAGACTTGTCCTATTTGGATTAAGCCCTCCTCTTCTTGTATATTTTGCCTGGAGATTGAGACACATGAGCACCTGTTCTTTGATTGTCCTTTGACAACTCAAGTAAGGATAATGTTGTCTTCTAGATTTCCAATTAATTGGAATGTACAATCATGGACTCAATGCATAAACTTAATAAGCAATTTGAAAGGAAAATGCTTGTCCACTATCATATCCAAACTTCTATTCACTGTTTTTGTATACCAGATTTGGTTGGAGCGTAATTACAAAAAATTTCAGAATATAAGCTGCCATCCTAATCTTAAAGCAACAAAAATAATTAACGAAGTGAGGTGCAAGTTACTCTCACTTCCTAATTTTCTCAAGGACTCTTACTTTGCTCACTTGGTCTCATTTTGGCAACTTAAGTGACCATGGTGGTTACATCTGTCCATACTTGATGCTGCATTGCATTTAGGTTTACCTTCATATGCTTGTTGGTCACACCAATCCATAGTTGATGTTGATTTTGCAGGTTCTATGATATGTGCAAGTGTCCTAGTTATCATAGCTACTCGGTTGTGGCTCATATTGCAATATTGTTGTTGCATAAGGTCAATACTACTGCTCGATTGTGGCTTATTGTTGCAATATTTTTTTCTGCATATGTGGCATTCACAGGAGCTTATATCACACACATCAAACACAGTTGAGACCAAGTATCAAGCTGGTGGTCCACAAGCTCATTGGGTCGCCCATTCCAATTCCTTCCACATACTACTAATATGAATGGTAGGTATTATTCTCATTCGTTTTAGAGTTGCAGGGACCTCCTATGTTAGTATTGGTTTACGTGGTGTATTTGGCTTCCCCTACAGCAATCCTAGCTAGGACTTGAGTTGTTCACCCCACCATATGTGTGAACCCCGGTGAAATGAGTGTTTGAGCCTCTTTCCTTATTTGAGAGTGGAGGTAATATCTAGTGGGGGAGCATTGTGAGGATAAGTTGAGGGGCTTCGGACCCTTAGAAAGAAACTTGGAAGTTGTGAGCTTGTCGAGGGTGTTGTAGTGTGAGCCCTTATAATCTAGGATTCACAATTTGATGTTCTTCACTTGGCTTCATTGCTACTGCTCCTCTACTGCTGCAATTCTCATTGTCTGTAGTTGTGCTTCACTGCATTCATTGTTATCTGTTACATTATACTTGATTGGCTTGGTTATGGCAACTTGTAATTCCCAGATTTTCAGAGCATCCAGTGTGCTGCTGGCTATGTATTTGTTGATCAATTCTGTGAGCAATGTGCTGGACTTGTCTGCTGCCAGTGAGTGCTGCACTTCTCATTTCCCATGAGCAGTGACTTTGTTATGGTGTTGTAGTGCTTTCAATCAGTAGTCCAATTAGTTAGCTTCAGTTTTGTAGCTGCTGTTTGAGGTTGTTCTGGATTGTCTCTGTTTTTGGGCTGCTCAATTTTCAAACGAAACTCTGCCCAATTTTTTTTCAGTAACTGGCTGCTCTTTCCTTACTTTTTTTCCTTGCTTTAGGCCTAGCCTTGGGGGGCTGTCCCTAGGCTTGTTTGATACCCCTTTGGGAGGGGGGAGTCCTCCCGATAGCAGGTTGCTCAAATGCCTACTTTGGATATACAAAGCTGCATCTTTTGCAGCATGTATTAAGAAAGTCTTAAGCTGGGAATCAATTCCCTTTGTCATGTAAGTTGGACCAAGTCCAATGTTCCCCTAGATAGACCACAAGTTATTCTAAAGTGTTTCGATCATGCAAATTGTTCTGTATTGTATCGACCACAAGTTGATTTTGTGAGGTTATGAGATCTTCAACAACGGAGACATCTCGAAGATGATGGGCAAAATAGTTTTATGTAGTCCATGTTTAGGCAAGTTTCCCGTATTATTCCCCTTGTAGCCTTATGGCCTTTCTCTCACTCTTAGCCGTTTGGCTTAGTTTTTCTTGTTTTCTTTTGTTTTTTCTCTTTTTTTTGTTTTGTCCTCCTGGGGTATGCCCTTTGTAGGCTGTATATTCATTCAGCCCCTTTTATTTTCAAGCTGATTTACCCAAAAAAAAACTAAGAGATATATATTCTACATTCTACGGAGCCCATCAGAAGTGAAATATTAATTGATCACAAATTATCCATGTAACATAATATGCCATTGTTACCAGTAAATATTCTATGTTGCATATCTGCCTACAAGTCCTGTAATTATGAACTATGTGAAGGTAATGACGCTTTCTGAAACCTGTGGAAAAACTTTCACAAACTAGTTACATAATTGTATACACCAGACAATGTGACTCCACATGTTTGAGTATCATCTACTTAATCCAGCCTTTTTTCCATCTGGTAGACCACAGCTGTCATTGCCTTCCTGCTACAATGTTCTAGTTCCGATACCAAGAGTTCTGAAGTATGATTCCAAGTAAGGAATCAAGGTATATTTCTAAGTTATGTATAACTTGTCAGAATAATTGATTGTTTGCAATTGATACAAAACTATAAGTGGCATCACTTGAAAGTTGCACATTTTCCAGTTAAAAACAATACTGAAAAGTATGAAAATAGAACGACAACTCATCCACAATATGTCAACTGGAACAGTTGCCCCATCTAATCGTACTTGTGCATATCCACCCAACTTACTCCAGGTCTGATAAAAGACATGACAACATCATGAGCACCTAGGACAGCCTACAAAATACAAAAGGTGAAAGTTTAGATAATTGAAGATTAATAGTTGGAATTTAGAAAGGCTAAGAGCATAACAGATGCAGTTCCTAATGAAGAACATATAGCCATAATTCAGTTGAGTTCTTACACAACCATTGTTTAACTAACTAAACTGATCATTGCCATTTAGAAGTAGAACACTTACATTATATACGAGGCATTGATCACTTGTAAATTTGCCATTCACCTACATGTACAAGTGGATGTATCATAAAGAAGATCTTGTGTGATTTTAACGTAACCCAACAAATAAACAATAGCTTTGTATCCAACTGAGATATTATATATACTAGGAGATTCTTGCAGGATCATTTCAGTAATGACGGGCAAACAATCTCGAACACTACAACTTGACAACAAAATGGAAGAAAAGACTTATGGGGAATGGTAGAACAAAAGTGAAACTTGCAAAGGAAGAAATAAATCGTTGTTTATTTTTCCTTGACAGCAGGAGAAATATGACGCCCAATATGACACCCCCTCAAACATCTTAATTTCCATGACCGAAGTTATCTTTTCATTTCATTCAACGTCAGAAGCAAGATAACTGTGTCATAATTCTTCCAGCAATGCTACAAATTACTTCCAAAATTTGGCCTTTCTTCCTGAGCCAATTTATTTTTTTCCACCTTCATAGTTCATTTAATCAAAGTCAGATGGGCATCATCAACAGCATGAGTCCAATACTTTTAGTATGCAACCAATGACGGCTTTCCTACTACAGATATAAGATACTATCACAAAATATGGACATTGGGCTCCAAATGATGCCTATTCTTTGGTTAAAAACCTCCCATTCAATGAACCACGGATCACTAACACGTACACACCATTAGTGAAGGATAGTGCAAAACCGTGAAGATTTCCCCAAAATAGAACAAGAAAACCCAAACATTAAAGCTTCCTACAAATGATATATTTAACTTCTACTGATTTTTCAACATCCATCATCATCTCAGGACTTCTATGGATATGTTGTTTAAAAAACCTTTCTCGTTCAGTAAGGCAAAGACCAGTCATTCCACCATACAGGAAAAGATTATAGGACATGCGCAAGCAGTAAACTAACACAATATATCAACTTATACTTGATTTTATAGACATGTTGAAAAGTGGAAAACAAGGTTACTCACTAGGAAGGAGCAAGTTATGTTTGATCCATAGAAATGATATTCATCTCCCATGTCTAGAAATGATATTCATCTCCCATGTCTAGCAATGCCAAATCCCCATCTTCCAACGTCTGCATGAACACAGATAAAGCTGATTGAGAAGGCTACACAACATTCTGAATGTCAGGGAATGTCTCTCAATCAACTTGAACTCCAAAACTATATTCAAGAAATAGTGAAACTTTGCTCTAGGAAGATTACAATTCCTAGTTTCTCATCAGCATGATACAAACAAGGGGAAAAAATCATAGTTTACATTTTCTTTCTTTGTGGTGGTGGGGTAGGGTGGCACGTTGTTCAGATCATGGACAGTCATTTTCCCATTTTAAACAGTTTGCTTATTTATATTTGCCATGAAAAGTCTTCTACCCCAGATCACAAAAATGTGCAAATCAATATCCAACTATGAAAGCAGTAATAAGCCTTTGAAGTTGGACATCCGAATGTGGCGCATTAAGCATCGTGCATAGTACCACCTACAATATCTCCGTCGCCACGAAAACACATGAAATGTACTTCCACATCCCAAGATGTCCACGTTGCACATCAACATAATGATATGCACTTACATCTAGACACTCATGCACAAACCAATCACACAAGCACGCATATTCTCAAGTCAACACCCCTTTTGAAAGTACTCACAAGTCAGAAATGAAGGCCAATTTTTGCATGCAAAATACGAGTCTAGTGTAAATGTATATCAACTGTGGTTCCTTTTTCAGAAATTGAACCAAAGACATGCAAAAACATCAGAATGAAGAATCAAATTACCCATACCCTGTCATTTGGAGCAGTTGCATGCCCATGGTGAAGAACAGAACTGTTGCATGAAACATTAAGATTACCAACTGTGGACTTTTAGCCGAATAAGAGCAGTAAAAGGTTACTCAATTAGACACTAGTCAGCTTTTCCCCAAAAAACAAAAATGAAGAAAAAGTGATTGTATGCCCTTTGTAAGTAATAAATCATCATTGTATTTTGAGAAGAAAGTTGAATGAAATACTAGAATATAGCAAAAGGTAAAGAAAACTTGAGAAGAAAGAGGAGAACAATAAGATCTACCTATTGTCACCAGTAGCACAAATGCATGTGTATGAGCAATGCCTACATCCACCATACATATAGCTGTGGTATAAGAACGTGCTTTCCAACTGATACTCTTTCATGCCCACTCTTGTGTTCCTCATAACCTGCTCAAAGGAAATAATTCCATTGAACAATATAACTAGTGCGTTATTCTTAATTCATATAAAAAAAGCAACAAAAAGAAGCACGTAACGGTCTGGAATATAGAATAAGAAAACAATATACTGTTGAGTGCTGATATACCGAAAAATCAAAAAAAAAGAAAGAAATGAGTAGATAAACAAGACTGAACACTCCACATTTAGTTAATTAATACGGTAGTTAGTTTGATAATTCTTTTGTCTACAAATACAATGAAGTGTTTTCATTACTTAATGTCGCAAAAACCATGACAAAAATGGAAGTAAAAACATGATATGTATGGAGCTTTCAACATGATGGGATGGCTGGAGGGAAGTGGGTTGCCAGCTGGAGGGGCCCCACCAAAGGAGGTTGCAGCAAGAAAACAGATGGCTGGAAAGGTGATCACCTTTGCAGTCTTCTAACCCCTACTTTTGAAGTAGATTGGGTTATGCCTGATATTCAGAATTGAACAACTGCTTAGCGCAAGGCATCATGAGCATATAGACAGAGTCCACAGTCATATCCTATTTTTTGGGCTACTTTTAAGTAATTGCCTGCATGGTTGTGCTCACAGTTGTGAATCCATGCTCTTTTTCTAGTAATTAACTAATTATCCAGTAACCCATACTGGTTCCCTTGGTTAATTAACTGCATAAATACTTAAATTGCTGCCATATTAGGATCTAGAAACATGAATGCAGCAAATATTTCAAGATGAGAAAAACGGAAAGAAAAAAATGACAGCATTCTGATGTTAGACTTTAGTTTTTAAACGTAGGGAGTCTTTTCTTTTGGGTAACCAATCCTATAGTATGTGATGTCAAAAAGAAGATATGGATAGTAAATATGCTTGAATGTATTCTAATCTTCCTACTATTCTCCACAATAACAATATGTCTATGATCACTCATCATCTCTTCACTACATTTGAATGTCTTCTGATGTTCTTACTTCATACTTATTATCTCTTTATTTTTTTGAGAACCACAGGGACATGAACAATAAGGAATAATGATATGTACATTGAGAACACACTTTATGCATGTACCCAAGCAATAACCGCTAAAGAACATAACAAAAATTACACACCAAAAAATTAATAAACAAAAAGTAACTTCCAACATAAATATGAACAACAAATTAAGCAAGAAAGGCTGCCAACAATTAGATGCCAAAAGCAAAGGATATCACAAACAAGCTTTCGAGATTACTAAGAGCTGGAAAAGATGAAGAATGCCCACCTCAACATGAGCTTCAGAGCTTATGTCATTAGCAAATTGGATTAGAGCAAGCTCCATATCCGATTTGAAAACATGACACTCAGCAATAATAGGATGCAAGATACTCATATCCGTTTTAAACTTCTTAATCCCCTAGAGAGACAAACACATAAGTTATGCAAAATGCATTTGGAAATATGCAAATGAAATATTTGTGCATCTGAACATTGCTTTTAAGTGAGCAAGCTTGAAACTTCATGAATTGGCATTACCAGACAAAAATACAGAGACTTCAAACTCTAGATTATTGGAGAAAATAAAATTGAAATCCATAATGAAACAGGTAGCTTTAATACCAAACCAATGTGAGAATGTCATGTAGGATACCATGGTCGTTGCAGACTTTAGTGATGAATGTCGACATTACCCACATCAAAAGTATTAGAGACTTGTTATAAGAGAGAAAGAAGTATGTAAGGGTGTTAATGAACCCTACCACACAAGCCTTTATTTATAATATGAGAGAGACTAATACATTACATAGCTACCCAATGTAGGACAACTATCAATAAACATATTCTAACACTCCCCCTCAAGATGGAGAAAAAATATCAAAAAGTCCCAGTTTGTTACATAGCAACTCTAACCGCGGCTTGAATAATGATTTGGTAAACATGTCGGCCAACTGAGCAACAAACCCAGGTGGTTGCTCCATGTAAACCTCCTCTTGAAGATCCCCATGGAGAAAGGCATTCTTGACATCCAGTTGAAATAATGGCCAACCAAGATTGGCAACTAGAGAAATAAGAACTCGAACAGAGCCAAGTTTAGCAACAGGCGAGAATGTCTCCGAATAATCAACACCATAAGTCTGGGTGTAGCCTTTGGCAACAAGTCGCACCTTATAGCGCTCAACAGTACCATCAGGAAGATACTTGACAGTAAATACCCAACGACAGCCAACAATTGTCTTTCCAGCAGGAAGAGGAACCAGGTCCCAAGTACCATTATGATGAAGGGCAGACATCTCATCCTCCATAGTGGTCCACCACTCAGACACAGATAAGGCCTCCTTAACAGACTTAGGAACAAACACAAAAGAAATCGAGGTAGTAAAAGCTTGAAGAGACGGTGACAAATGATCATAGGAAACAAAATGAGCAATCGAATGGAGAGTGCAAGACCGAATACCTTTACGGTGGGCAATAGGAAGATCAAGGTTGTCTGGATCCCGCAACGGAGAAGAGGATGGCACGGTGGGTGAAAGTGGTGCTGCTGGCTAAGGTGGCTCTAGTTGGGGCTTTGACTGAGATGGTGTTGGCTGAGGCACAACTGGTGGTTTTTGAGGACGACGATGATACACCTACAAAGGTTTTGGTGGAAGAACGGTACTAGAGGGGACAGCTAAAGGACACATAGACTCATATGTAGGCAAATTAGTAGTGGGGACAGACTCCGAATAAAAAGGAAGAGACTCATTAAATGTGACATCTGCACACACAAAATGACGACGTAAAGATGGGGAGTAACATTTATATCCTTTCTAAGTGCGAGAATAACCAAGAAAAATGCATTTAATGGACCGCGGGTCCAATTTACTTTGGTCGGGATCTAAAGCATGAACATAACATGTACACCCAAAAACCCGAGGGGGTAATGGGTGGAGAGGCCAACCAAGAAACAGGACTGTCTGGGGTATCTGACCCCCAAGGATAGTGGAAGGCATATGATTAATCAAATAGCATGCAGTAAGAACCACGTCACTCCAGTAAGACTTAGAAACCCTCATTTGAAATAACATGGCACGCATAACTTCTAATAAGTGTCAAATCTTGCGTTCGGCAACCCCATTTTGCTGGGGAGTCCGAGCGCAGGATGACTAATGAATAATCCCATGATCATCAAAAAAATTGAGATAAGGTACTATGAAAAAATTCACGTGCATTATCAGACCGAAACATACGAATGCAAGTATTAAACTGAGTCTTTATTTCCATGTAAAATGATTTTAAAATAGTCTTTAACTCAGATCTCTCTTTCATAAGATAAAGATATGTAATACGAGAGAAATCATCAACAAAAATAACATAATATTGAAAACCAAAAACACTGGGCACATGAATAGGCCCCCAAATATCTGAATGAACTAAATGAAAAGGATGTGACACACGACACTCAACCCTAGGTTAAAATGATACTCTATGATGTTTACTAAACTCACAGACTTCACAAGATAACTCCTTAACAGAACTACACGAGGGCACTAGACGCTTCAAATTCTGAAGAGATGGATGACCAAGCCGACAATGTTGTTGATATAAAGACTCTAATGACTGGAGAGCAACTGGTTGAACACCACCACTGGTTAGGTAATACAGACCACCATGCTCAACACCGGCACCAATTGTCCTCCCCGTATTGAGATCCTGAAATACACAACCATGTGGAAGAAATGTGACCGAACAATTTAAGGATTTTGTAAGTTGACTAATAGACACAAGGTTAAAGAGTAAACGAGAAACATGCAACACAGAGTTTAAAGTAAACGATGGAGAGACAGAAACTGAACCCAAACTAGTAACCTCAGTGGTAGAACCATCTGCTAAGGTCACATGAAAGGTTTTATCCATGGGCTGGCAAGTAGAAAAGATTTTAGAAGTACCAGTCATATGATTAGTAGCACCAAAATCGATAACCCAAGGAGAGGAAAAAGATGATGCAACACAAGCAACGGAGGGACCTGTCTGAGCAAACGTAGTTGTGGAAGATGAAGCTGCAACAGCGGAAGGCTGAATGGACATAAGACGTTGATACTCCTCTGCTAAGATAGTCACACTGCTATCAGTAGAATGAGTAAACTGCCCAGTATCCTCAAAATGAGCAACCTGATGAGCCTGGGAAAAACCATGAAGATCATAACAATAGTCCACTGTATGATTTGTACCCCGACAATGAGTACAGAACTTGGTACCACGCCCGCGATCAGAACCACCGTGACCAAAACTATCTCCCCCTGACGTGCGACCACGACTATTTCCACCACGACCACCAAACCCAGAATCACCACGACCACGGAGGCTGTTACGAATCATAGCCACGGAACTTCTACTACGAACCACAACCCACGCATTCGCCAAACCCGGAATCCGCGGCGCGACCCACGCCATACTACTCGACCCAAAACCACTAGAACCCACTGAAGCTAAACAGAATGATCAAATGGTGACTGAGAGGCAGAACCAAGATCTGAGATAGAAGCCTGGAGAAGATGACTAAACACCTCATCGAGAGATGGCAACTTCCGCTCTCCCAATATCTGAGACCGAACGGGATCATAAAATGGTGGTAAACCATACAAAAAACAAGCAACCTCCAAACGCTCACGCTGACTCGCCATAACCTGAGGATCACTGGAGATAGGCTCATAAACCCTGATTATGGAGATCATATGTACGATGAAGATTATTAACCCCTGAATACATCCTAGCAACCCGATCCCACATTTCCTTGGCACTATCAAGGTAAAATAGAGGGCCACTGATCTGAGGTTCCATACTATTCCACAACTCAACTCGAATATGACAATCCTCAGCTTCCCAGTCAGTATAGTCCTTAGCCTCTTTGGCAGGAGGATCATCTGTCAAATAACAGAACTTGCGCTCACCCATGTAATAAATCTTAATAGCACGAGACCAAATAGCATAATTGTGGCCATTCAAAGGAATGGAGGTAATGGATTCCATGTCACGACACCGAGAGGAACTAGAAGTACTACCAATAGTAATAGACTTGCCAGAATCAGACTTTTCTTCTGACATCTCGTCAGATAATCAACCCAGCAATAAATCGGCTATCAACTCAGCAACTACCAGCAACAACCAAAAAACAACTACAACTTCGAGTAATCAACCAAACCACCAACAGAACAAGGACAATCAACGAAGCAATCAAACCAACCAACCAACTATTCCAACCACAAACCGCAGCAGCTAACAGTGAAAAAGACAGAACATCGCACCAATGATGCCAGTACCCAACAGGCAGCAACTAGATTGAACATAATATGAGACCAACAGACATCCACAGACAGCTAGAAAATAGACCACTTACATCAAGTCACCAATAGAAGGCGTGATGAACAAAGCAGAAACCATAAACAGATTGCAAAGCAACAGATGAGTTTCGAAGTCAGAGATTGACTAGACTGAAACCCACAGACAGAAGATTTCGAGTGTCAACAGAAAGTTTTGAGCATCAACAGAAGATACAAGGCACCAAGGTATGGATTCGAACCAAGTATGGGTTTCGAAAATTGATTTTGAAGATTTTCGGCTGGTTTAGGGTCGCGATTGAGGCATTGGGGGCTTCGTTTGTCAGTTTACAGCAAGGGAACAAGGTCGTAATGGGGTTTTCTGAGGTCTGTTGGTTTTATTTTTGGGTTTATAGGGCAAATAGAGGATTGATTTTGAGTTTACAGGTCAATTTGAAGGTCGATTTTTGGTCTGTGAGGGTCGATTAAGGTTTGTAGGTCACGATTTAAGGTTTGTAGGTGCCTGTGAGTCTCGTTTTGGGGTTTAGATGGGTTTTAGGTTGTGGGGTTAGGGTTTTTGATAGTTGATTAGGGTTTAGTGAAGTGGCAGATGATTGACGATGATGATGGGTTATGGTGGTTTTGAATGGTGCTCTGATACCATGTTATAAGAGAGAAAGAAGTATGTAAGGGTGTTAACGAACCCTACCACACAAGCCTTTATTTATATTATGAGAGAGACTAATACATTACGTAGCTACCCAATGTGGGACAACTATCAATAAACATATTCTGACAAGACTGATAGAAACTATGTTTTTGATGTAAGCTTTTATGCTTCAAAGGTAGGCCAAATCCTGACACAAAAAATCCAGCATTCGCAGTTGTACATATCACACAAGGATGTACATAGATACACAGGTACACGAACAGATATATGGAGACAATGGAGAGGTATATGTGTCGCTATGATGATCCCTGGTGACAAACATCTTGCTATCATGAACAGTTGACCCGACCCAAAGAAACTTGAGTCATTCTTGCAATAAGACTCTGTAGAACTTTCTAATCTTTGACTTTCTGCTTTCTAGGAATCGTACTTTGAAACATTTCTTAACGTTATGGCAAGGATTTTCTTAACTTCAAGAAAGCACAGCAATGTTCCTGCATTGAAGACCACCATAACCCCTTCTATGGTTTTAACTACAACCCAAACCGCGCAAGCCCAACTTGTAACTAATTTCAAGGTCTCACAACGACCACTTTGAATAATAAGAGGTGAAGACTGAAGAGTAATGAAGATTGTTAGAGATATGGAAAATTTTCTACTGCATGTCAAATGGTATATGAGAAGTGGCACCTCCTGCAAGACGTGAAGTGGCACACTCTAAACTGACTAAGGCCCACTTTGTCGTGCACTACAAGAAATAGGAAACTGCCACTGTCGTGATATGTTCGTTAATGCCTACAAAGGGAAAAAGGCATAAATCCAACAATTGCTAAGGTAACACGTCTCATTGAAACTAGAGGATGATTTACAAATAAATAGTACAACTGTTTAAAGAACAAGAAAACGGATTCAAAAAGTGATACAAAATTCTTACTCATCAACAGATAATTCAGAACAAGAGAAACAATAGATGTAAGAACCTCAAAATCAGCTGGTTTTGAGAATTTCTTGCTATCAGTATTGAGCCCATGCAAGAGAAATAACAAAGGTCTTCCTGAACCCTAGAAACGATCATGCAAAACTTTTGGAATCTCATCGGTGTAGAAGACCAAGCTAACCATGTACCTTTCCTGCGAAAAGAAGATATCAGACAAGCTGACTCCCATACATGCAATAGTGACATGTGAGGCATGAATTATCGAGCAGATTCACCTTAAAGAATGATAATGGTTTTATTTCTCCCAACCAGACAGCATAATCTTCAGGTATCTTGGGAGCAAAGAGAATTGAATCCCCAGTCGCTATATCCTTAATGAAACATGACAATAAAAATTTAATCATAAGTCAGTTATCAGATGAGAAAAAAAAAACCAATCACAAAATCCAATCCTCAGTAGACTTCTTGCATCCACAGTAAACTAAGAGTGATATACAGTTTTAGTTTACCAATTTAAAAACAAACTTTAAGTTTCCAATGCGCTAGAAACAGTGCTTATTTGATTTAAAGATTCTGGCACATTTGAAACATCAGGGATATTTAATCAGTATACACAGGAAACTGGTGCCCAAATATATTCCAAAAATTGTGAAAAGGACATTGATGCCCAAACATATTTTTGAAATTTTTGAAAAGAATAAGATACACAAATATATTTGAAAACTGTGAAAGATGCTAATGCTTAGTACGGACAAACAAACACACACTCTCTCTCTCAAAAAAAAAAAAGTAACAACACTTACAATAGCTCCATAGAAACCGAGCTCTCTTACCCCGAACAAGTAAGCAAAATAACTCTCCTGCCTATAAATCAGGTAAACCAAACAATGAGTAAATCTTCCCCATTATTTCCAATTCCAGGCAATAATTTCCAAGAACCAATCAATTGCAGCTAGTTTTGTGAGGAATGAATTTTTTTTAAACTTTATAGAACGAAAAGATAAAGCATTTGATAATACCAAATAATGCAATAAGTTGAGTTTAACGTGATCAATGACCATCTATACGCAATTTTTTTTTGGCTCTTTAAAAAGAAGCAGTGTCTAGGAAATTGCATCCGTATTTCATCAAATGCACCAGACATTCCAGCACATGCAGTACTGCATGCAGTGAATTTTAGCTTCCATTTTGTTTCCCAGTGAATTCGGTATGCAGCAATGTGTCGGTGCTTGTATCAGTGCATATACTTCTGTTCTTGTAGTGATCATTATTGGAGCCAAACAAGAAATAAAGAACAGAGCTTAAAGAGTTTGTTTCTCTCTCCCCTCCTCCATCTGTTATTCACCATCTCTGTGAGATTCTCTACTACTAGTTTGCTACCATGCAATAATTAACAAGATTGGAACCTAAGACATATAATGTGTGTTTATCTGCATGCAGTACTGGCATAAAGGGTAAGTCCCCCGAAGCAGCTTCCGGGACCCCTATTTTTTTAGCCCGAATTAGGGTCCCTGATTTTTGGTAGTTGCAAGTAGAGATTAGGATTGAAACAAATTAATTACTTATGGACAGTTGAAGGCCTTCTGACTAACCTTGAACCAGTTGTGCATTTACGAGTTTTCTGATTTTTAACTAGTTTTTTGCTTCCCCATTTTTTTTGCTTGAGAGAGTGAAAATAGTATTTCATTGTTTTAAGGTGGACTTCAACAAGTGTTTTAAGGTGGACTTCAGCTGGTATACCCATTATCTAACTAGAAGTAAGTCCAATAGTAGTCCTTAACTAAACTCCATTTGTTCCACCCTCACTTTGATCCAATTTTTGTTCCAGTTGAATGCTTTGTCAAGTTCAGCTCTCTTTCCATGGGAATTATACTAGACAACAATTAATCCATGCTATGATTTCGTCTCGGATATATTTTCTCTTTTGATTATTTTTGTAGAAAAATGTATGAGGCCCAATTGGAAGAGTTCACTTCAGGCCCAAAAGTCTTGCGCCGGCCCTGCGTGCATGAGCAAGAGTGGTCACGTCTTTTAACAATATCCCAAACTAGTAAAATTTGTGAGTCCAAGGATTGAGAGGGCGAGCGGAGGGCTCTACTGTAACTATGATTGTAACCAAAACAAAAAATTCCATAAAAATAGCAGGACGACAAAACAACCTTCGGTAATGATTTACATGCACACAGAGGTATGGGTTATATACTATAGAGGCATGCATATATACACACATCAACATAAGAGTAAGAAACTATGTATACGTAATGAAGTACCTGAAGGGTTCTGTGTGATCTATGCAATGGCGAAGTTTGCTCCTCCCGCCCTTCATCGTATACAATCAAAGCACAAAAAACAATAACATTAATTCAGATTGCGAAATGAATGATCAGAAGCATTGAAATTGCGAAAGAGTATTGTGTGGTGACTTTACCTGGAGAAAGACGAAGCCTTGGAGAGGGCGGGAGGAGAGCGAGAGGTGTTCTTGGAGGGAATTCAAGAGCTTGACTCTGTTGATTTCATGAAGCTCCATCGGAATCTGAGGAGGAGAGAGAGAAGATGATGGAGGGGAAACCATGGAAATCGATGAATCTCCCCAGGTCTAGCCATAGAGCGAGGGAGAGATGATAGGTGCCGAAAAGCACCTATTTGATCCTTTAATTTATGCTTTAATAGTCCGTTTGTTATGTTACATGGCAAATTTTGATAGTTGCATGGTGTTTGCAGGCATTGGAGCGCGTTGGACCATGAAAAGATGCAATTCGGATGTTTTAGAAGTGTCAAAAGTGCAAAGGGAACACCTGCAGAACCTATTGAGCATCGTAGAAAAGCTGTCCAAAGTTGCTGAAATTCTAGTCCGGACGGCCCTTAAGTCCGTCCAGACGGTCCGGACCAAGTTAGGTTGGCAGAACGCGATTTTGTGTAACTTTTAGGGTTTTGCATAAATAGAGGCCGGCTATGTACGTTCTGGGGGTCGAAAATCAGATCTAAGCATTGGAGAAAGGCTACTTAGAGAGAAAAGTCAAGAGTTATTGATGTTCTTCGCGATTTCTCCAACTTCAAGCGCTCCAACTTCTTCCATGGCCGGCTAAAGCACCTATCTAGGGGAAGGATGAAACTCTACGTCGAGTAACCTCTTATTTGGTGTAGGTTAGGGTTTTAATCGAATCGGATTATATGTTCAGAACTTGGTTTCATAAAACTAATAGGAATCGTGGTTTTATTCTTTCGATCTATTGTGTATTTGTATACCGGCTTTCAAATACCAGTTCATATAATTGTTTTCAATGTTGTATTTGGAGTTCTGAGATAGATTATGCTCGTGAGACGGATCGTGCCGCATTGTGAGACGGTCCGTGCCACGAGATAGTCTATGCCTTTTAACAAACACGTATTTTCTTGACGATTACCAATGGGGATTGCAAGCCCTAGCGATAATCCATTGTGATTCGATTATCAACCTAATCTATGCGAAAGTCGTGGTTACGAGGGTAGGGTGGATTCTAAACCCTAGATTCCCTCTCCATCAATTTAAATCCTTTTTAATTATTGCACTTTTTAGTTTAATTATTTCACAACCAATCAAACATCTTTTTACCAAATTAAATTAGAGGTTAATTGGAATTAACGCAACTCAGCCATTTGTCCCTGCGGGTCGACACTCGGACTTGACCACTGTTCTTCTGAATAAGGGTTAATTCCTTGTTTTTATAAATATATTTTTGGTGTGAAAAACGACCTACCAAATTTTGGCGCCGTTGCCGGGGACAATTTGCACGGTCGCTTAGTTTCAATTAATTTTTATTTTTAATTCCTAGTTTAGGGCTTTTTAATTTCCTGTTTGCTAAGTGATACTCAGGGCACAAGTACCGAAGCATTCAATTGAGCAGGATCGACCGGTGAAAAGCAGTGCCGTGATATAAAAGCGTTATTGTTGCTCACTGTAAGTCTTGTTCCCTTTTATTTGCTTGTCTCTGTGTATGTTTGGTCATCGATCTCAGAAACCCCAACTTGTTCCTCTCAATCTGGATATAGAAAAAAGACGTAGAGTTAAGAGTGAGACTGATTTAGCTTCAATGGGGGATATTCAGAACGGTGCTAATCTGCCAGGTGGCGCTGCTCCACCAGGTGACGCTGCCGCACCCCTTGCACCACTTCACACACACTTTTTGCCATCATCTTATGTTGCACCATCATGCATCTAGTTGCCACCATTCACAGCAACCCACTATGAGATTAAAACCAGCATACTAAATGCGTTGCCCAACTTTCACGGGCTCCCTAGGGAGGATTTGTATCAGCATATTGATGAGTTCATAACCATAAGCTCCACACTTCAAATTCATAAATTTCCTAATGAGGTGCTTAGGTTAATCTTGTTCCAATTTTCACTAAGAGAGAATGCCAAACATTGGCTCAGTACTTTACCCACGAACTCGATCACTAGCTGGGATCAACTTAAGGACTCGTTCCTTAAGAAATACTTCTCCATAGGGAAAACAGTTCATTATCGGAAAATGATCACTTCGTTCCGACAAAATGACAATGAGCCTCTTCGCGAGGCTTGGGAGAGGTATGGTAACCTCCTTAGGAAGTGTCCGCACCACGACATTCCACAGTGGCAATTGGTGCAATGTTTTTACGATGGGCTAAATTCTCATTATAGGATGATGGTCGACGCCTCCTGTGGAGGCTCGTTAATGAATAAAAATGAGCAGACGGCATGGGAGCTCTTCGAAACAATGAGTGATACCTCCCAGCACCATGCCACTTACCAGCATAGTGATAGGGAAACCAGCATGACCAGTTCTTCAAAGCCACGGGGTTTGTATGAGGTTAGCCCCTCTGATCACCTTGCTCGTAAGGTTGACTCTCTCGCTGAGAAATTTGACCAGTTTTTGAGTTTGGGCTCGACTTCTGTTTCGCCTCCTCCTACTTTTCAGGAGGCTTGCTCTCTATGTGCTAGTCCAGCCCACTATGTTACGGAGTGTCCGGCGAGGGACCAGTTTTCGGATTTTGCGGAAGAGCAAGTTCATGCTGCTCAGGGGTACTCTAATGTTCAGAGTTATCCTAAACCAGGTGATCCCTCTAATAACATCTACCACCCAGATCTTAGGAACCATCCTAATTTGTCGTGGCGACAGCCACAAGACAATGCCCCTGCCCCTGCCCCACAATCTAGGCCATGGTCCACACCGTATAATCCTGTGGCCTATCGTTATGCGAGTCATCAGCAACCATTCCCTTATCAAGCTCCAGCCCAGTCCTCGAGGGACCCTTCCTTCGAGGAAAAGTTTCTTAAGGCATTTGAAATGATGAATGAGACCCAAAAGCAGGTGATTGCAACCCAACAACAGGTTAATTCTCATACGTAGTCCCTCTCACGACTAGAGGCTCAATTGGGCCAATTGGCCAACTCAATGAACCGTAGGGAGGAGGGTAGGTTGCCTAGTCAGCCAATGCATAACCCGCGGGGTCAAAACCAGTGCGAGGGTAGTCAGGGGACTGGTAACTTCCAGCTGGCAAATGCTTTGATATCCCTTCATAATAAGCGAGAGGTTGAGACCCGACCAGAGAGGCCACCAAGCCAGGAGCACCAAGCTCCCCCCTCCCCATCTGATTTCGGGGAGGGGAATTCTCATAGTCAAGAGGTAACCCCTCCGACCACTAGTTCACAACCCACCCCCACAACCATGAGCTCTAAGGCACCATCCTATATGCCTAAAGCCCCATTTCCCGCCGCTTTAAATGGGCCATCTCCCTATGCAAAGAAGCCAACTTCTATGGAGGATACTCTGGAGATATTCAAACGCGTGAATGTCAACATACCCCTCCTCGAGGCCATAAAGCAAATCCCAAATTATGCCAAGTTCCTAAAGGACCTCTGCACTCATAAGCGGAAAACTCGAACAAATGTGTCCAAAAAGGTCCTTCTCACCGAGCAAGTGAGCTCTATTTTCCAGTCTGTCACTCCCCCTAAGTTACAAGATCCTGGCACACCTACCATTTCCATTTTCATTGGTAGCCATTGTATTGAGCACGCGCTTCTAGACTTAGGGGCTAGTGTCAATTTGATTCCTTACTCGGTGTATGAGCAGTTGGGACTTGGAGAGTTGAAACCTACAACGGTAACCTTGCAATTAGCTAACCGATCCATAAAGGTACCGCGTGGTGTACTTGAGGACGTTCTGGTCAAGGTCAATGATTTCTACTTCCCTGCCGACTTTATAGTCCTTGACACAGAACCAGTGAACACCCGCAGGCAGCAGACACCTGTTATACTTGGCCGTCCGTTCTTGGCGACGGTCAATGCTAATATACATGTGAGGAGTGGAGAGATGGAGGTCACATTTGGTAACATGACTCTGAAGCTCAATGTTTATAATACTGCAAAACAACCAAGGAAGAGTGCTTTGCAGTCAATGCTAATAAGGAACAGAGTGCTTTGTTTTGCTTGTTCCTGGAAAACAGAGTGCTTTGAAGAGTGCTTTGTTTTGCTGGTTCCTGTTGATTGTTCTGTTCTACAGTTTTGTCCGAGCAATGAGAGCCATGATCATTTGTTCTTCAATTGCCCATTTACATCCCAAGTTTGGTCCCAACTCCTTGCCAAACTTAATATTCATTGGCCTCCTAGATCTTGGGTTAACTGGATTGACTTGCTCGCAACAATCAAAGGCAAATCTTTAAAAACATGTTTAATCAAGCTGGTCTTCTCCACATCAGTATATCACATTTGGATTGAAAGAAATATACGCAAGTTCCAAAATGTGGCGTGTTCAGAGTCGGTGGTTGTTCATAAGATTACCTCTGTCATTAGACATAGATTGATGTCCCTAGGGAATCTCTCTAGGAGTCTTCAATCTGATGCTCTTTTGACACAGTGGAATGCAATTTGAAAGGTCCTTTGTTTTTATTGTATATACTGCTGTCACAACTCTGTTATAGTTATTGATACTTTTTGATACACTTTGATCCTTGCTGTTGTGTGTGTTGTTACAGTCCACAGAGTATCAAAAAGGAAGCGAGAGCTTCTGAGTGTCCACTAGCAGGTGGATGGACTTCATGAAGAATGCTATTACCGAAGTGGGGACAGAGTATCAAAAGGAAGCAAAGAGCTACTGAGTGTCCACCGGTAAGTGGATGGACTTCATGAAGAATCTTTGTTACTGTGGGGCGGGGTATCAAAAAGGAAGCGAGAGAGGCTGCGAGTGTCCATCAAGAGGGCGGATGGACTTCATGAAGAATGCTATTACCGGATACAAAAAATTTACTCTTTGAAAGGCCTCACAGAGGCTTGCTTAATCTATAGCAAGGGTCATTTGCTATAGATACTTGCTTGCATGCTATTGAATTATGCTCATTAGTAGGTTGCAGTGGTACATTTGCAACCTACATACTTACTTGTATGCATATGTATCTTCATGTTATACTATAGCAAGGGCTGTTGCTATAGATACTTGCTTGCTTGCTATTGAATTATGCTCATTAGTAGATTGCAAGGGCTGTTGCAACCTACATACTTACTTGTATGCATATGTATCTTCATGTTATACTATAGCAAGGGCTGCTGCTATAGATACTTGTTTGCGTACCTACATTGTATACGTAACTTGTTGTGTTACTTCCTGTTTGGCATAATCTGGATTGTTGTGTGTCTGATCAGCATCCACAATGTTGTGATTTCTGGCCTAGCCTTGGGGGCTGTCCCAGGGCATGATTTTGTCCCTTCTGGGAGGGGGCTTTTCCTCCCAAAATCTGTAGTTATGGGCTGCCAAACACAGGCGGAACTCTATTTTTTAAGGATGGTAAAATCAGCCGTTATGCTGCCCAAATTCCTCCAGATCTTGATCTCCATGGTGTTATAGGCTGCAGCAGGTTGCAGCAGTTGATGTTCTCCCAAGCATCATGTCCAAGATTATGTTCAAGTTTCATGTCTGCTGCTGCATCCTTTGGATAGGATTCTCATCTCTAGTTTATTGCTGATGTAGAGTTACATATCTAGGTTTATCTTAGGTATTCTCATTTTGAGCCAAAAGGCTTCCTTGTAGCCACTTGGTCATCTTCCTTGTTTGCCGTTGGCATGTACTTTTCTTTCTTTTTTCTTTTATTTTCTTTGTTTTGTTTTGTCCTCCGGGGTATGCCCCCTTGTAGGCTGTATATTCTCTTTCCTCTTTTTATTTTCAAGCTGATTTATCCACACAAAAAAAATGTTAATAAGGAACAAGTAGAGGGGTCTAGTTTCCACGAGGGCACTGATTTTTACAAAATTGCTAGTCTTGAGAATAATTCTTTCACTAATTTTAGTTGTGATGATTCTTTAGAGACTTACTTAGCTCACTGTGGTGATAATTTTGAACTTAATGAATCTATTGAGCAAGTGAGTTCATTGGTGGACTCTGCTCCTTGGTCAGTTATTGAGGAGTGGATATCTCATGGGGATGTTTTCCAACCTTTTTCATTATCTCCACTCCTGATTGCCACAGAGTCGCCTAATTGTGAGTTGAAACTTTTGTCATCCAATCCTCATGTTAAATTGTTGGGGCCAGTAGGGATTATGTCGGGTGTCCTATCTACACATAGTGATCAGTCTGAATAGGATAGGTTAATTGACAACACTGGACAGTACATCAAGGAAGTCACATATGATTTTGCAATCGGCATAGAGCCCTTTGGTCTAACTCGTAGAGTTTTGTTTGGGGTACTTCTGCACAAGCACACCTCTCCTTGGTATGGTGATTTTCGTTGTATGGTGACTAGAGGAACAGTTACAACTCAATTATGTGACCAACCGTTTCTCATTGTTGTGGGAGAGTGGAACGACATCTTTTGGGATGATCTATCTCGTGTGAATTTTAAACGGAGGATTAAATTTTCTTTGAGCGTTGGGTGTGCGATGACTCGTGACAAGTCTAGGAGACTATAAATCCTTGAAGTTTGCGACAACTCCAGTGTTAGCCGTGCTCGAACGGCTTGTTTTGGTCCGGTATAGCCACCTAATTTCTAGCCTTAGGTTTGTATATCTGGGTTTCAAACAATCTTATTGCAGTGGCTCGGATAGTCATTAAAGACGATTGGCTCTGGCTTCTTTGAGGAAAAACCTTGAGAAGTTTAACCTGTTGAGTCGTGACTTACCCGGGATTGTTGTGATGACCTTCTCTACACAAATTTAAGTGAGGAATTAGGGAGAAAAGTAGTACCCGTGTCTTTCGCGTGAAGAAAGTGGTGGATTCTATTGTTTTCATATTGATTCTTTTTGCTTTAAGTTGTGATTTGTTTATTTTTCTTTATTTTGTGTTTGTGAGGACTAACACATGTAGGTTTCTTGGTTCAAGGTGATCTCTTTCCTCTCTCTTTATTTCTGCCCTTATCTTTTAGTGTCTATGCGTTCAATGAGGACATTGCACTGTTCAAGTTGGGGGGGAGAGATTACTTTGTCACTTGTCTTGTTTATATTTAGAGTCTTGAAAATCCAAAAAAATTAAAATTTTTAAAAACTAAAAAAGAAAGTTGCGTCAAGGGCATTGGATGCTTGAGTGCACTTAGTCTTGATTGATGACTATTGATTAGTGTTGTGAGTGTTTGTCACGCGAATTGATGTCTTGATGCGAGTTCATGGATTGGTTTAAGCTTGTGAATGAAATAATGAAATATTGATAGAAAGCACTTGGTTAGCCCGTATTATCTATGGTTGGATAGTGTTTGATCACTTGAGTTCATGCTTTCTCACGCGCACTTTCCCACTTTGGGCATTCACTGGCCTAGAATTTGGTTTACATGTCATTGATATTCTGGTGTTAGTTGACTTTGCTCATGGACTAATTGGAACCCCTTCCCTACATTATGTGCTAAATTGATATTGCTTATCCGGGCGTTCATTGAGTAACCGGGCAATCGGGGTTTGCTCCCACCGTATTGTTCGCGTCAAAAGATGGATAGACCTTGTGAAGGCATTGGTTGAATATGGTTAGTTTGGGTCTCTCCCTAAAGCCTTTTTGACTCGAGCAATTAAGTCCGAGGGGTCTCTCTAAACCTGGTACCCTAAGGCCATCTGGCTTGGGGATGACCAACCTAAAGCTCGTTAAAAGGGTCAACTAGAAAGCCCGAGAGAACCAGACATAGCTTGACCACATGAAAAGAGAAAAAAAAAGAGCAAATAAAAAAAAAGAGGAATCCGTTGAATAAAGGGACGGGGTGAATTTAGCAACACACCGGGCTATTGATAGTGTGAACTGTTTTCAGGGTTGGTGACTCTCTTTGTGTGGGTCTCACTAACACACATGCTATGTGATAAATCCCTATCCGAGCATAGGTGCGAAGGCTAATCTTTGCGGTAGAATGAATTCGAGAATTCACTTGTTTAAGTCTTTGCATGAATGAAGCATCTTGTCCTTGACTTGCACGGCATTCGCTGTGGCATTTTGAGATGTTGTCGGATGGGTTTGAGTTGCACTTGTAGTATCCAATTCTTTTTGTGTTTTGTGGGTGATCACTGCTGAAAACCATCACGAGACTTCACTTGTCCTATCGGGGCCGCCCGGGGGTTTAAAAGACCTATCATTTTCCTTCTAGTTAGTTTAGTCGCAATGTTCCTTTGCTTTACTAGGGACTAGTAAAGTGTAAGTTGGGGGGTGTGATAGGTGCAGAAAAGCACCTATTTGATCCTTTAATTTATGCTTTAATAGTCCGTTTGTTATGTTACTTGGCGAATTTTGATAGTTGCATGGTGTTTGCAGGCATTGGAGCGCGTTGGACCATGAAAAGATGCAATTCGGATGTTTTAGAAGTGTCAAAAGTGCAAAGGAAACGCCTGCAGAACCTGTTGAGCATCGTAGAAAAGCTGTCCAAAGTTGCTGAAATTCTAGTCTGGACGGCCCTTAAGTCCGTCCAGACAGTCCGGACCAAGTTAGGTCGGCAAAACGCGATTTTGTGTAACTTTTAGGGTTTTGCATAAATAGAGGCCGGCTATGTACGTTCTGGGGGTCGAAAATCAGATCTAAGCATTGGAGAAAGGCTACTTAGAGAGAAAAGTCAAGAGTTATTGATGTTCTTCGCGATTTCTCCAACTTCAAGCGCTCCAACTTCTTCCATGGCTGGCTAAAGCACCTATCTAGGGGAAGGATGAAACTCTACGTCGAGTAACCTCTTATTTGGTGTAGGTTAGGGTTTTAATCGAATCGGATTATATGTTCAGAACTTGGTTTCATAAAACTAATAGGAATCGTGGTTTTATTCTTTCGATCTATTGTGTATTTGTATACCGGTTTTCAAATACCAGTTCATATAATTGTTTTCAATGTTGTGTTTGGAGTTCTGAGATAGATCATGCTCGTGAGACGGATTGTGCCGCATTGTGAGACGGTCCGTGCCACGAGATAGTCTATGCCTTTTAACAAACACGTATTTTCTTGACGATTACCAATGGGGATTGCAAGCCCTAGCGATAATCCATTGTGATTCGATTATCAACCTAATCTATGCAAAAGTCGTGGTTACGAGGGTAGAGTGGATTCTAAACCCTAGATTCCCTCTCCATCAATTTAAATCCTTTTTAATTATTGCACTTTTTAGTTTAATTATTTCACAACCAATCAAACATCTTTTTACCGAATTAAATTAGAGGTTAATTGGAATTAACGCAACTCAGCCATTTGTCCCTGCGGATCGACACTCAGACTTGACCACTGTTCTTCTGAATAAGGGTTAATTCCTTGTTTTTATAAATATATTTTTGGTGTGAAAAACGACCTACCAAGAGACGAAGACCACCAACAGAATGGACTGAGCTCGAAGATTCCTTTTTCTTTTTTTTTTTGGGCCGAAATAAGAAGAAAACCGGTTATTATGGTTTTGATTCAATACAGCCAAACCTATTCTAAGAAACATAAATTTGTTAAGTCAAGTACTAATTCACTTTCAATTAATATGATTTTTTTTCATGATTTGTATGTTTCCAAGTTCAGTACAATATAAATGTCTCGAATCATTAAAATATTACTGAGATAGATAGAAAACGTACTTAAAGTCTTATAAGAGTTGTTGATAGGGATATGATTCAACATATTCAAATCCATTTTAAGAAATAAAAATTCATTTGAATTAAGTAATAATATGTACTTTGTTTACAAGATATTAGTACATCATTTGTGTTATAAAAATATTTACAAGAAATATGTCTCGGATCGTTAAATAATGGTCGATATAGGTAGAAATAGTTCCTTAGTACCAGGAGTTTTTAGAACCACAATGTTATTATGAAACGACGCCGTTGTTAGGGGCATGTAACATGTTGGAATAAAAAGCTAGGGCTTCTAATACAAGCGTGTTCTTTAGGCACGCTTTTTACGCTTGGCTTTTATGTTTGGACCCACGTTTTATCCCCCTTCTCTTTTTATCCCTTTTCTCTCTCTCTCTCTCTCTCTCTCTCTCTCTCTCTCTCTCTCTCTCTCTCTCTCTCTCTCTCTCTCTCTCTCTCCAATGGACAGAGCCATTCCTTGGAAAGTTCAACCACAACATGAGTAGGTTGCAGTGCGATCACTGCATGGGATATCACCCCACACAACATGATCATGATACCGACATGATGTAACTATCTCTGCTCATCAATTTCATTTCCCAATTTTGATTTTAGTCTCTCTTGAGTACTAATGTCAAGTGTTCAATTGTTGGTTTAAATTGAAATCTCATGTCGTTTGGTTTAGTTGATTACTAAAAGCCTTTCTAATTGTTTGTTTTTCAGATTTTATTGTGGTTGTGGAAGAGTACTTGTACACGACGAGTATGCTGAAGAGCCTACTTTTGTTAAGGGCGCTGGAGGAGAGGTTTGTTTGTACTTTGTACTAGTAGATATTCTATGATTTTTATTACATTTTGTATTTTTTTTTTTTTTTGCCAAATTAGAACTTTAGGAATTTGTTTTGTAATCCAGTATGTTCACAGATAGCACAACTTAACCTTCCTAAGTCTAAGTCTCAGGTTTGAAGCCTTCCTTATGGGCTTTGTCTGGCTTGAGTTGGAACCCCGCTAGTGGACAGTTGGATTGGTCCTAGGATTAGGTGTGGTGCAAATAAAATGGCCTGGACATTGGAGTTATCAAGGGGAAAAAGTGGCATGACTTGAACTGAAGATTTTGTTAACAATGAAGGAAATAATTTGCAAGTTTTTGTGATCATAAATTGTTACATGGTTGATTGGAAGGAAAAAAAAAGCCAAGATACATGAATTTGACTGGAAACAAGTCTCATGTTATAGTGACTTAGGTATCATCCATGTGGGTGATTTTTTTCATCTCTTGATTAAAGGTGAAGGATTCTGGATGCATTTATCTATACCTTGGAAGTGTCTAAGATCTGCAATCCAATTTATTTTTGGGGTTAGCAGTTCTTTTTTCCTCCCTTTTCATAAGTTGGCCATGCCGTGGAATGGTTCATGAACTTGCAATGGTTATCGTTTTTGTCTTCTTTAACTAAGAATACTTGGCATGGTTATGTTGCTAAGTGATATGCGGAGAGGTTTGTGGATACATACAACTTATGTGGCCAAAATGGTTGAAGTCCTATATGAAAATTAGCTTTCCATCTATCTCTTTGTGCAGTGTATCCAAATATTTCTGTATGGAACATGAGCAATCACACGATACAGTATTATGAATCTTGACGGCGTTAAATTTATATGGCAACTAATTCTAAGTTGAAAACTGCATACTTGGTTTATTTGTCAGGAAAGATAAAATAAAGGAAAACAAAACACACTGATGAGCGATGAAATCTGTTGCTCATAAAAAAGAATACAACACCCCAACACAGCTTTGCATCTCTCAAGGTAAAGGTGTCCAAAGAGGTATGGGTTATATACTAATGAGGCATGCATAAGAGCAAGCAACTACGCATTCATAATGAAGTACCTCAAGAGTTCCGTGTGATCCGTGAAATGGCAAGATCAAGTACTAATTCATTTTCAATTAATATGATTTTTTTTCATGATTTGTATGTTTCCACGTTCAGTACAATATAAATGTCTCGAATCATTAAAATATCACTGAGATAGATAGAAAATGTACCTAAAGTCTTTTTTGGGGGGTAATTGTACTTCAAGTCTTTTAAGTGTTGTTGATATGGAAAGGGATATGATTCAACATATTTTTCAATCCGTTTTAAGAAATAAAAATTCATTTGAATTAAGTAATAATATGAACTTTATTTATGAGATATTAGAACATCATTAGTGTTATAACAATATTTACAAGAAATATGTCTCGGATCTTTAAATAACGGTCGATACAGGTAGAAATTGTTCTTTAGTACCAGGAGTTTTTAGAACCACAATGTTATTATGAATCAAAGCCCTTGTTGGGAGCGTGCACCAGGTTGGAATAAAATGCTAGGGCTTATAATACAAGCGTGTTCTTTAGGCACGCTTTTTACGCTACAGGCACGGCTTTTACATTTGGACCCATGTTTTCTCCCCCTTCTCTTTTTATCCCTTGGCCCGTACGATGGGTCCTCTCTCTCTCTCTCTCTCTCTCTCTCTCTCTCTCTCTCTCTCTCTCTCTCTCCCTCCGGTGGACGGAACCATTCCTTGGAAACTTCAACCACGACATGAGTAGGTTGCAGTGCAATCACTGCGTGGGATATCACCCCACACCATGTGATCATGATACTGGCATGATGTAACTGTCTCTGCTCATCAATTTCATTTCCCAATTTTGATTTTAATCTTTCTTGAGTACTAATGTCAAGTGTTCTATTGTTGGTTTAAATTGAAATCTCTTGTCGTTTGGTTTAGCTGATTACCGAAAGCCTTTCTAATTGTTTGTTTTCAGATCTTGTTGTGGTTGTGGAAGAGTACTTGTACACAACGAGTATGCTGAAGAGCCTACTTTTGTTAAGGGCGTTGGAGGAGAGGTTTGTTTCTACTTTGTACTAGTAGATATTCTATGATTTGTACGGCATTTTTTTTTTTGCAAAATTAGAACTTTAGGAATTTGGTTTGTAATCCAGTATGTTCACAGATAGCACAACTTAACCTTCCTAAGTCTAAGTCTCAGGTTTGAAGCCTTCCTTGCGGGCTTTGTCCGGCTTGAGTTGGAACCCTGTTAGTGGACGGTTGGATTGGTCCTTAGATTAGGTGTGGTGCAAATAAAATGGCTTGGACATTGGAGTTATCAAGGGGAAAAGTGGCATGACTTGAACTGAAGATTTTGTTAACAATGAAGGAAATAATTTGCAAGTTTTTGTGATTATAAATTGTTCACATGGTTTATTGGAAGGAGAAAAAAAAGAAGCCAAGATACATGAATTTGACTGGAAACAAGTCTCATGTTATAGTGACTTAGGTATCATCCATGTGGGTGACTTTTTTCATCTCTTGATTAAAGGTGAAGGATTCTAGATGCATCCATCTATACATTGGAAGTGTCCAAGATCAGCAATCCAATTTATTTTTGGGGTTAGCAGTTCTCTTTTCCTCCCTTTTCATAAGTTGGCCACGCCGTGGAATGGTTCATGAATTTGCAATGGTTATCGTTTTTGTCTTCTTTAACTAAGAATACTTGGCATGGTTATGTTGCTAAGTGATATGCAAAGAGGTTTGTGGATACATACGACTTATGTGGCCAAAATGGTTGAAGTCCTGTATGAAAATTAGCTTTCCATCTATCTCTTTGTGCAGTGTATCCAAATATGTTTGTATGGAACATGAGCAATCACACGATACAGTATTATGAATCTTGACGGCGTTAAATTTATATGGCAGCTAATTCTAAGTTGAAAACTGCATATTGTGGTTTCTTTGTCAAGAAAGATAAAATAAAGGAAAACAAAACACACTGATTAGCGATGAAATTTGTTACTCATAAAAAAGAATACAACACCCCAACACAGCTTTGCATCTCTCAAGGTAAAGGTGTCCAAAGAGGTATGGGTTATATACTAATGAGGCATGCATAAGAGCAAGCAACTACGCATTCATAATGAAGTACCTCAAGAGTTCCGTGTGATCCGTGCAATGGCAAGTTTGTTCCTCTCAGCCCTTCATCGGATGCGATCGATGCATAAAAAACAATAACATTAATTCAAATTGTGAAATGAATGATCCGAAGCTTGCGAAAGAGTATTGTGCGGCGACTTTACCTGGAGAAAGACAAAGCCCTTGAGATCGATGAATCCCCAGGTCTCGCCATTGAGCGAGGGAGGGACGAAGACCACCAACAGAATAGACTAAGATCGGAGATTTCGTTTTTCTTTTTCTTTTTTTGGGCCGAAATAAGAAGAAAACCGGTTATTATGGTTTTGATTCGGTACAACCAAATCTATTCTAAGAAACATAAATTCTTTAAAATCAAGTACTAATCTATTTTCAATTATTATGAAATTTTTATATGATTTGTATGTTTGCGCATTGAGATAGATAGAAAAAGTAATCCATTTTAAGAAATAGAATTCATTTAGATTAAGTATTAATATGTCCTTTTTTTTACGAGATATTAGTGTCATTTGTGTTATAATAATTTCTGCAAGAAGTATGTCTCGAATCTTTAAATAATGGTCGATATAGGTAGAATTGTTCCTTTAGTACCAAGAGTTTTTAGCACCACAATGTTTAGGGGTGCATAATAAAACCAATAACCGCTAAACCGATCCGATTCAGACTGAACCGTTCTATTTGCTTTGGTTATGCGGTTCAATGGTCTGGTTATGGTTTTAAAAAAATAAGAACCGGTAATTTTGGTTCGGTTACTGGTTCTCAATATAAAAACCACGATTAGAACTAACTGACCCGTATAATATTAATAAATATACATAAATATTTTCTACATATACATAATTATGTATCTTGATTGGGTAAGTTAATTTTTTTTTTTTCCAATAAGGTATTCTTCTATGTCGATCTAGAGTAAAAATTCATTTTGTTCGGAAATCTTTAACAATCTAACTTTTTTATTTCGAATCTTATAAAATCCTATAATTTTTTTATGAGTTGTTTAGTGCTAAAAAATTATAATAATTGTTTGGGTTCATATGTTGTGAAAAGGTGTTCCAACATAATTAGGTAGAACCAGAACCAATCCAAAACAATCCGAACTTGCAGCTTAGAGCTAGACAGGTTCTACACCTATATTGGATTGGTTTTCGTTTTTAATTTTCTAAAATCAATCAAAATGGTCCGGTTACTGAATTCCTAGAGAACCGGTCCACTTTGAACCGCGTGCACCCCGAACAATGTTATTATGAACGACGCGGTTGTTGAAATAAAAAGCTAGAGCTTAATACAAGTTTGTCCTCAGGCACGCTCTGTACTCTGCAGGCACGAGTTTTACTCAATTACATTTGGATCCACGCTTTATACCCTGCCTTTAATTATTTATGTTATTTACTATATTTATTCATTTCTTTATATAAATCATTTAATTATTTCATTTTATTTCTTTATATTAATTTTATTGAATTATTTTATTTAATTTATTTAATTTAATTCATTTTTTATTTAATTATTTAGTTATCTCTTTTACCCCTCCTCCCCTCCTTTAATTACTTTATTTATATTATTTATGTTATTTATATTAATTTCTTTCTTTAAATTAATTCATTTCATTATTTAATTCAGTTTTTTAATTATTTAATTATTTATTTAATTCAATTTTTTTTAATTATTGTTGAAACCCCATTTTGCCCTGCCGCTCCAGATTAATAAAAAAAGACCTACTTTTTTAAGTCTGATGAAGCGAGATGCATGAAAAGATATCGGCAACCTCGTATTGTAAAATATGTGTCACTACATGAAAAATGACACATCCTGAGATCCGATCGAACAATATCGACCGTTTCAACAGTCTAAAATGTACCCGAAACAAATACATTGCAAAGGAGGATAACCCACGGGTATCAAAGCACCAAAAAAATTGAAAATAGTGCCATTGGTATGTGTGCCAGCAAGATAACCCATTGATATGTGTGCTGGCATTGATGAAGCTCTGTCCATTGTACGAAAATTTTGTATAAATCAATTTCAACGTCCCAACTCAGTTTGTGTTTCTTTGTTTTATTCTATTGTAAAAGGTCTTTTTTTAGTCTATTGTAAAAGGCAACCTCAGTTTGTGTTTCAAAGTCCCAACTCAGTTTTAATTTGTAATTTTTCTTTCTTTTTTCGTAATTCATCGAATAACATTATGGGTGGCTACTACTATTTAGATGGTTGGTCATTTGAGAATGATATTCTGAGTGAGGAGAGTATCTCCTACAGCAATCGCGATTATACACCTGAATTTAGCACTGATCAGGTTAGTTATTTTCGTTGTTCTTATACATATTTGTCATTTATTTTGAAAGCAGATAAAATATTTAAGTCTAGATAATATTTTACTTATACATATTCGTTATTTATTTTTATTTTTTTTATAGATTTTTTAAAGTAGAGACGATATGTTAGCTCAGGTGCAAAGAGTTGTTCTCCAAAATGGTATTGTGATGGTTATTAATAAATCTGCTAATTTAAAAGGTGGCAAGTTGCCAAAGTGCATTCTTGGTTGTGAGAAAGGAGGAAAGTACAAACCGCACCGTGGGGTTGAAAGGCAAATCTTGCATAGGAATACTAGGACTAAAAAATGTGATTGTCCATTTGAGTTGCGAGGTATACCAATACCTCCAGATAGTGTTGTGAACACAACACAGAATTGTCCACGAGATGGGTTGCAGTTTGAAAAATAGTTTTGATTGATTGAATGGAGTCGCCATCCGGGTTTGAGGGTTGTACCCGAGAAACCATTTAAAAAATGACTTTTTTGCCCTTTGAATGGAAAATATTTTACTAATCTTGCAAAATGAGATTTTTCGGGTCCGGGAGCTAGGTTACGCGAGGGGAAGGAATTTAAAGCACCTCTCACAACCGGTATGATTACCGGTCTCTACTTAATGCTTAAGAGATTTTGAAAATATTGTTTAAACAAACTTTGATCACAAATTCATATGAGAACACGTAAACACATTAATGAAATTAATATAATGACGGTGGATGCTTGTGCTAGTGATATGAGTGACCGAATATTATGCATGAAACACTTAAACTACAATAAATCATGCTTAAGTTGTCTTGAAAAGCCCTAGAAACCAACCACGAACATCGCGCTAACAACAGCTAGATAGAAACCTGAGCACTTGGACCAAACAGATCCAGACGCCTAGATTGAATGCAGGCGCCTGGAATGAGTGAATCCAGGCGCTTGGAATGCAGACTAGACAACAACTTCAAATTTCCAAGTTTCACAATAAACCACAAGTGCAATGCTCTTAGCTTATCCATACACACTCTAAATGATGTTTAATGACATTGTGGGTGGAATGGACCTCAAACTCAACTTCATAGCATGATATGAACTTAGAAAAACATGATTTTGGTATGCTTTGAAAAAGGATCATAACCAAATCATATTAGAAAAATGGACCTTTACTGAACATATACATTGGACAGAATGTTCATACAATTGAGAGTTAAGAAAAAGGATGTTATCACAATAGACTCATTATGAATGCAATGAAAATGTGTATGAATGTTAGGATGATTTTCCTCTTAACCATAAGGATGATGTAAACCATGTATGTAACTAACAAATAAAAACACACACTTGATAAATAGCTCTTGGATTATCTTTTAAAAAAAACATGATTTACCCCCTTTTTATGCACCGTATGAGTTGATTTAGATAACTTTTTAAACCATAGGCATGATTTATGACTTCAAACTACACATGGATGATACAAATGTGCATGAAAAGATACATGCAATACACAACAAACACATGAAAGAGAATGGAGAGAAAGGAGTCCAGGCGCCCATATTGGAATGATCCAGGCGCCTGGATTGGATATGGGCGCCTGCATTAGGCTATTCCAGGCACCTGGAGTTGATGCAGGTTGTGATGAAACTTCTTTTTCTATAACATTTAAGACATTTTTCAAGCCCTCAACTAGTACCAAGAACTAGTGAGCTTAGATGATGTCCCCTCAGGGCCCTTGAGCACTATTTTGGTAGAAAATCTACCTTTTGGAGCTTGATTGAACTTTGGAAGCTAACTTGGGACAAGTTTGGCTATTATTTGATGGTTGATTGAGCTAGGATTCTACTTTCTAGAAAGATAAAGATCTGATTGCTTTGGTTTTTTATTAAGTTTGATGGTGGATGGTTGAAATATGAAGGATTTTGGTGATGAAAGATGGGTTTATGGGCTAGAAAAGGGTGAAAGTGAGAAGAGTTGTCTAAGATTGCTATTTCTGGACCAATTTCAGCAGGGTAACAGTATTGGATGGGGGAGAGTTTCAGCCTCTCCCAAATGGAGTGGGATGAGGTGTTTTATATAGGCAACATAAGGTTCAAAAAGGGGCATTAGAACCCTTAGGGGTCTAGGTTAGGGGGCAATAGGGTACCTTATATTCCTTCCACTATTTTACTGCAAAAAATCTCTGCCAAGATCTCCAAGACGCTCCTCCTCGCCCATTTGACCTTGGACAACAAGTATTTGGAGTAAATCCGGGCGCCTGGAATAGGAGAATCCAAGCGCCTGGATTGAGTCTGGGTGCCTGGAATAGGGTAATCCAAGCGCTTGGATTAGGAGACAGCACAAAATTTCAAACTTTGTGGGGCGATTTTGGGTGCTACCAAACTCCATTGTGTTCATGGTTTGAAGCGTTGGAAAGCTTGTCAATTCTACTTTCTAACCCAAGTGGTTTGAACCCAATATGATTTGTATATCAACATATGTGACTATTTTACCCTCAAAAGGTCGAGAAAACAAGTTGTTTTAGTAAAACGGGCACATCTCCCTCATTTCAAAATGGATTGAGATATAGTATATATCAACAAGTTGAGGGGTTGCTATAGTGGTTAGGGCGAGTGCCTAACTTTAGGGGTAGTCCCTTTGGTCACGAGTTCGATCCCCCGCAGGATGAGTGCTTGTGCTAAGTGGGGGGTCGTGACTGGTGTGGGTTTCGCCAACTCCATCCAAGGTTTGGATCGTACAGTGGGTCCAATTAGCGGCATGTTGTAGGGTTGTGCCTTGGTTATCAAAAAATAAATAAAGGGGGTGAGGCCTCCAAACGGCACAGTTTTGGTGCCCACTCATTCCCTTTGCAAAATGTAATCTTGTGGGCCCATTTTCGGGTTCCACACAAACAGTCCGAACCGTTAAATAATTTTAAAATAATTATTAAGGTGATCTCAGAGAAAATCAGGCCTATTGGATATTTTTACGTTATTCATCTATTCTTTGATTTTCATTCAAAATTCACGACCTTACCAGTTTAAAAGAACTTTCAAGAAAAGCTATAAAATTATGGGCTTGGAAAATCATTGATCTAAACCATAAGAGTCATAGGGTTCGTTAAGAAGAGTATTTAATAAAAAAATTATCTTGTTCGGACATAGGTATAAAAAAAATAATTATGTAACTTTTCTTGAAAATTCTTTCAAATTGGTAGAGTATTGAATTAAAAAAAATCAAAGAAAAAGAATAGATGAGTAATGTAAAAATATCCAATGAGTCTAATTTTCTCCAAGATCATGTTAATAATTATTTTAAAATTATTTAACGATTTGAATCGTTTGAATGAGACTCAAGTGGGCCCCATAAGATTACAATTTGCAAACGGAAGAGTGGGCACCAAAACTGTGCCCTTTGGCTAATAATTTTTCATTTTTATTCACAAAACTTTAAGTTTGGCTAATAATTTTATAATTTTTAGATTCCTCTCGTCGAGGCAAGCCAAGAAACCACAAAAAATTGACCGAAAACTAACAAATGCAAAAAAAGAAATTTGAATAAGAACAAAACCAAAAAACTAGTTTTTCCAATTAACCCAAACCCTTACTCCCCGCTTCCGGGCGGCTAACACTACTCAGTACGAAGGCTCCTCTCTCTCTCTCTCTCTCTCTCTCTCTCTCTCTCTCTCTCTCTCTCTCTCTCTCTCTCTCTCTCTCTCTCTCTCTCTACTCCGCCATCTCCGGTGGACGGAGCCATTCCTTTGAAACATCAACCTCGACCTGGGTAGCTTGCGGTGCGAACACTGCGTGGGATATTACCCCACACAACGTGATCCTGATACCGGCATGATGTAACTATCTCTGCTCATCAATTTCCTTTCCCAATTTTGATTTTAGTCTCTCTTGAGTACTAATGTCAAGTGTTCTATTGTTGGTTTAAATTGAAATCTCATGTCGTTTTGGTATAGTGATTACTGAAAGCCTTTCTAATTGTTTGTTTTCAGATCTTGTCGTGGTTGTGGAAGAGTATTTGATCAGGACGTGTTTGCTGAAGAGCCTACTTTTGTTAAGGGCGCTGGAGGAGAGGTTTGTTTATACTATGAACTGGTAGATATTCTATGATTTGTACTACATTTTTTTTTTTTTTTGCAAAATTAGAACTTTAGGAATTGGGTTTGTAAACCAGTATGTTCATAGGCAGCAAAACTTAACCTTCCTAAGTCTAAGTCCCAGCTTTGAAGCCTTCCTTACGGCTTTGTCCGGCTTTAGTTGGAACCCTGCTAGTGGACGGATGAATTGGTCCTGGGATTGGGTGTGTTGCAAATAAAATGGCCCGGTCATTGGAGTTATCAAGGGGAAAAAGTGGCCCGACTTGAACTGGAGATTTTGTTAACAACGAAGGAAATAATTTGCAAGTTTTCGTGATGATAAATTGTTTATATGGTTGATTGGAAGAAAAGAAAAAAAAAAGGCTAAGATACATGAATTTGTCTGGAAACAAGTCTCGTGACTTAGGTATCATAGTGACTTAGGTAACATCCATGTGGGTGATTTTTTTTTTCATGTCTTGATTAAAGGTGAAGGATTCTGGATTCATCCATCTATATCTTGGAAGTGTCCAAGATATGCAATCCAATTTATTTTTGGGGTTAGCAGTTATCTTTTCCTCCCTTTTTCAGAAGTTGATCACACTGTGGAATGCTCCATGAACTTGCAATGGTTACCGTTTTTGTCTTCTTAAACTAAGAATACTTGGCATGGTTATGTTGCTAAGTGATATGCAGAGAAGTATACGACTTATGTGGTCAAAATGGTTGAAGTCCTGTATGAAAACACACTGATGAGTTTTCAGCATTCGCTATTCGGCAACTACAATATTGTATCCAAATCCTACAAGACTTCCAAAAAACGGTAAACCTAGTCCCCGTTAATGTTGTTATTCACAATAATAGTGGAATGTAAACTCTCAAGCACGCCACCTTCAGCTCGTTTTGAACTCCAAGTCCCAGAACCACAAGCGATACACCTATAAATTGCAATGTTTCCTTCATTCAAAATGAGGTGAACCGAAAGCACCTATTTGAGAAAGAGAGACCAGCAAATGATATCTCACCAATCTCATATTCTTGGGGTCCTTGACCAGCTTCTTCTCTCCCATTCCTTCTAGCAACCTAAGAGTCAATAGCAGTAACAGCTTTTTAAAAACCATGAAAAAGAAAGGCACATGTTACTACAAAGTGGGTAGAACAACAAACCAGCACCACCTGCTCCAGCAAAACGAAAAGCACATCTACAATGAGAAAATTTTGAGGTGAAAAATAGTCAATGACTTTACCTTGCGAGTTGCGAAGGCCACGGTGTTACCAGATTCAACATCTGCAATTGCTTTATTAATTTGTGCCATAAAGAACTATAACCATTCAATTTGGGAGCTTTATTATGAAAGATTTCAACAACCATTTAAGTGGGCAATTCGAAATACTTCCCGCCAATGATTCTAGTAATGCAAGGAACCCAAAAAAGTACATCCCTTCCACTTATAATCCATCCTCCCCCTCTAGTTCGTTAGCCACCTATAGCTAAACTTTCGTATATGGAATATGCACATGGAATTACAGCAAATTATTTGCATTACAACATATTTAAGAATTACAGCAGCAGCTATAATGCATGTTCAAGGGCTCAAAACTTGATAGTCATCATTGCCACATTTTAGAACCATAAGTTATCAGGAACCACACACGCACCCCAACAAAACCTTTGCTAGAGCATAGCAAATTCAAGAATTACAACAAATTCAAGAATTACAGCAAATTCAAGAATAACAGCAGCAGCTATAATGCATGCAACATGTTCAAGGGCTCAGAACTTGACAGTCATCATTGCCACATTTTAGAACCATAAATTATCAAGAACCACACACGCACCCCAGAAAAACCTTTGCTAGAGCACACTAGATTCAAGAATTACAACAGCAGCTGTAATGCATGTTCAAGGGCTCAGAACTTGACAGTCATCATTGCCACATTTAGAACCATAAATTATTAGGAACCACACACACCCCAGCAATAGATAATTCACTTGGGTTCAGATCAGACCCACAAACAGAGAGCACAGATAGCACAACTACACAAACAGATAGCACATATGACACAAACAGCCCAGAAATAGCCCAGATACAGCTGACAAACAGACCAAGATTTCAAGCCAAACAGGTCCTGCTACCAACACAACTACACGAAAATGCAATGCACTGAATTTCCACCAGAATGCACACAAACATTAGTGGCCTCATAGTTCATCATTGGCCTTAACAACTGCTTCACATGTACCATATTAAACATAAAGACAAATGGTGACACAGTAAACCTGTGCCAAAGCAACATGCTTGATCATTAGCACCATCCACTAACACTAGTGGCCTCAGGTTTCATCATTGGCCTTACCATGTACCATATTAAACAAAAATGAAATGTCAGTTTCAAGGATCAACAGCAACAGAACTACAGAAACAGGCTCAATAAGGAAAAAGATTGTGATCTATAATGAAGGTATATAACTTGCTAACAGCCACAATTGGTTCAGAAACACATAAGCTAATAGATTGATTTAAACCCCAGAGTCTACAATGGTTCACTTTTATCTTATGCAAAATAAGCAAACCAAAACCCAGCTCAATAACTCAGTCAAGTCAATCCTAGTATAAGGTGTAAACAGAGAGCTTTTGCCTTTTAGGACCTCATATAGCATGCATCAAGAACAAAAAGGACCAACATATTAGCTAAGATACAACAAGGTTCTGGTCAAGGGTCTTGGTGAATTGGTTCAATGGTGGTGGGACCTTCAAACGCTTGTTGAGGATCCTTCAAACACTCTTTTGAATATCACTGAGTTGAGGGTACTTTTCAAAGAAACACCCATGTAATTAAATAATGGCAGCAGCAGTAGGCGGAACTGAGAATTTTGATAATTAGATTTCCAAATTCACCAAACACCAAAAAGTATATACCACTAATTCATCCACTATACTTTCATTCATTACGACCTACACATTTGCTGTCCACCCACATACTAGCCACATACTTACACATTTCAATCAAATTCACAACTGATAAAGTTACGCCAAAGGTACATACAAGTCGTAGAAATTCTGATATCACGACAGAAATCAGACCAAAGACAATCCATCCGAACCATCCCATGTAATTCCACAGAGACACACACACACACACACATGTAATACCTAAATGGCTAATTCAGTGGTGGTACTGAGTTACCAAGGCCTTATTAGTCCATCATAGGCTAAATAGGTATATTGTCAAAATGGGTCAGCAAGTATCATTGCCAAAAAGCTCATAATTGATACAATGATATATAAATATGGGCAAGTACGTGTAAAGCAACAGCTAACAGCTTGTGTAGCTAACAAATTGATACAATGATATATAAACCAGAGTCTGGACATAATCTACACAAGCTTTACCAAAGTCATAACCCAATTTCTAATGCAAAGAGCACAATCATGGAAATACAGCAGCTCTGCCCAAGCATAGCACTCCATATATAACAAACAATAAATTCATGGCAGAGCTTAAAGACTAAAACAAACACATGATTTTTATATACACCAAGGAATGCCTCCTTCCAAGGAGACACATCAACAAGACATAAGAGTACCAAGGAATGCCTCCTTCCAAGGAGACAAATAACAAAACCTGGTTCCAAAATAATACCAAGGAATGCCTCCTTCCAATGAGACAAATAACAAATAATGATAGTCACAAGGTGTAGTTGATGTGATTCTGCCCAAATGAGCCATTAGAGCAAAACCCCTTCATAAGTCTCAGTCCTCTGGAACAACCTGCCATTGGAAATCAATTAGTGCCATGGAAATTCCTTTCAATCCAAATGTGATATAGCGTGACTATGATATATAAAAAATTCAAGTGGAAAACACACAAGATGAAGAAAGAGTCTTGTACCTCAGTTATACAATATAACTAAAGAAAGAGTCTTGTACCTCAGTTAAAAGAACTCCTAAGTTCACCATTGAAGCTGAGACCTACACCGCATGGGAGAAGAATCCACACCCAAGGGCAATCCATCCGGACCATCTCATGTAATTCCACAGAGACACACACACACACACACAACATGCAATACCTAAATGGCTAATTCGGTGGTGGTACAGAGTTACCAAGGCCTCAGTAGTCCATCATAGGCTAAATAGGTATATTATCAAAATGGCTCAGCAAGCATCATTGCCAAAAGGCTCATAATTGATAATTGGCTCATGTATGTTTCATCATAGCCAGATTTACTAAAATGGATGCAACATTAGGTTGTCATTTAAGACCCTCGTAAGTTGCAAATCACAATTCAGCTAATTTTATAAGTTTTAAAATCGTGATAATAGGTTGTATCTGTGGCTTATTCATTTCATACTAAAAGGTGACACACACACGCGCACACACCCCACAAGAACAACAACTGAAGTGGGGGCAACATCATGTTGCCATAAGTTGCAACACCCACACACAACTGAAATGCAGGCAACATTATGTTGCCATAAGTTGCCACACCCACACACAGTCACACACACACACACAACTGAAGTGGGGGGCAACATCATGTCGCCATAAGTTGCCAATCCACTTCAATCCAACTATTGAAATGAATAAGCCACAAACACATACCCCAGCATAATAAATAAATAATAGGTACATAACAAATATCATCAATCACTATCTATATCGGAGTCTGCATAATAACCTCTGAATTCATCTTTAGCTGAGCCTTTTTCAATTCCAAGGCGTGCATCCTCCTAATCTTTCAAGCACATGAGACAATCCAAAATGTCTAGAGCTAGTCTGCTCCTCTTCTCATCCAACACTCTTTTACCTATACTAAAAGCAGATTCCGAACCCATTGAAGACACAGGAGCTGTTAGTAGATCACGTGCCATAATTGAAAGAATCGGATAAGTCGTTTCATTTTTTTTCCCACCATGCTAAGATATCAAAATTAATCAAGTCATTTGCACTAACTGATTCTAGGTCCAAATATTTAAGAAGTTCATTGCGTGAAGTTACAGTGCTACTTCTTAATCCTAAACTTGAACTAAGCAAAGATCAAGATGCATAATTACATGTAGAAAAAGAGGTCAAAAAGGCAGCAGTAAGTGAAGTAATTGCACCAAACTTAGATTTATATCTAGCATACATGTCATTCAATAAATCAAGCACAACATCATAAAAAGGTAAAGTGGTATACATAGATTCTTACCAATCTCTCTTAAGAGCACTAAAACACCCGCTACCTTAATCCTAGGGTCCATTACCGCAGTTAACATAAATATTGGTGGTATTTCTTTGAAATATTTTCTAAATTTTTCTTCCATATCCACACAAGCATTTACAAAATTTGGGTGTGCCTTATAAGTACGAAAAGTGAGAGTGAGACTGATATTGTAGAGATGATTAAGCACAACAGAAGAAGTAGGATAACAAACAACAGAACAAGCTAATGTAGCAACATAAAATGCTTTAAAAAAATTCATGAACTCAAAACCAATTTTCCAATCAGATGGAGATAAAGAATCACCACAATACCTCTAGTTAACAAAAGAAGATATCGCATTACTATATTTCCTACAAGATTTTAACATAAGGTAGGTCGAATTCCAACAAGACACAATATCAGAGTTCATTTGTTTTGCTTTCACATTGTAACATGTAACACACAATTTATCAAATTCTTGTTGCCTAGATGAGGAAGTACCAATAAAAAGAACAACGGATCTAATTTTTGAAATCTGGGGTGTTGTATGTTTCAAACCATCTTGCACAACCAAGTTAATCACATGACACACACATCAAACATGCAATAATTCACCAAAATAAGCAGGAGTCAAATTTCTTTTAAACAATGGTAATGAAGCAGTATTAGCACTTGCATTATCAAAAGTAATGCTAAAAACTTTATCAACAAGTTCATAATCCCTAAACACGCACATAATACTTTCAAAAATCTGATCAGCATCATGAGGAAACTCCACTAAACACAAAGCAATAATTTGTTTTCGCAAAGTCCAAATAGAGTCTATCTAATGAGTAGTGACACACATATAACCATGATTATTTATACTAGACCACATATGAGAAGTAAAAGCTATCGCACCAAGTTTAGCAAGTTCACAAATCAAATCTTTTTTAACTTCATTATATGCTTTCATTATATCACTACGAGTTGTATTTCTAGAAACTTTAGCAAATTCAGGATTCACACAATTTTGCATAAAATATTCAAATATAATATCATCACCAAAAGTAAATGTTGTTCAGCTGCAGCTAAGTAACGGGCCAGTCCATCTCTCATTTTTTTCTTTTGTATAAACAAAATCTTTCAAGCTACTCGCAGATTCACCACTCACTATTTTATTTGGATATTTACTTCTAATATGCCTACCATGATGCCATGTTCCAGTATCACTGATGCAAGTATAATGCACGCCACAATAATTACATACAACCCTATCACTAATGTAAGTATAATGCACGCCACAATAATCACTATTTTATTTGGAGATGTTGATGAGCCCCTCTTTGGAAGCATTCATAAATTAATTTGTGAAGACCCAATTTAGAAAATTAGGTCCATTGATTTTATTCAAGAAGTCTCATTTATTTTCCATACTAGATACAAAAGATTGGTGGAATACTATCATAGTTGGATAGACATCCATGATTTATCAGATCAAGAGGATTTTACGCAAGATGATGGGCAAGATTTCTGGCACAATCTGTCAGAAGGAGAAATGCTCAATATCGACAACATGATGGAGTTTTGAAACTCTGAAGTCAGCAAAAGTAAGAAAAGTCATCATCAAGTCAGTTACTGGTTACAACAAGTCAAAAGACTATCATGAAGATTTGAAGTTAGAAAGAAAGTCACGAAGATCACCGAAAGAAGTTTTGATCCTTAGGCTAAAATCTAAAAGGAGCATCTGCTTTTAGTCACTACCCAGTCACCTCTCCGCCGAAAGTGAAGACAAAGATCAAATTTGGTCATGTCTCAACCAGAAATTTTGGAGAAAAGTTACCACTTTAGTCAAAAGTAAAATAATTACAGTCCTTACAGCTGAGTCATCCCGCACTTGTAAAAATAATTGTATCAGGACCTTTGATTATAAAAAGGATCCTTTCAGTTTGTAAGTTGGAGAGTAAGTTAGAGAGCAAAATAGAGAGCAAGAATTCAAGAGCGAATTCAAGTAGTAGTTTTAGAGTGAGTAAGAGTAGTCATTTCCCACTGATAGCTCTTTTGAGCGTAGTCATTTCCTTCCACCACTTATAATCATGTACTCCATTTGAAGTTCTGAATCAAGTCATCATTTAAAGTCACCGAATTTCCAGTAAGAATCCGATTTTCATTTACTTGTCAATTTATAGCACTATTTAAATCCTATTTGAGTACTATTTAGTACTATTTAGCACTATTTGTTACTATTTAGCACTATTCACATTACTATTCACGTCACTATTCATTACTATTCACATCGCTTTCGTTCTTTTCCTTTAAGACTTTCGTTACGTAAATTTCCTTTCCTTTGTTCAATCTGTCTGTCTATCTGCTCTGGCATGCTCTTCTACTGTGTATGTGCTTCCATTGGTATCAAAGCCAAGTAGGTAATTGTTGAGTCAAAACCCATTTAATCTGTAAATTATTTTTGAAACTTAGAAAATTCAATTAGTATTTTATCCTTGTTTATCTGTGTTTGAGCATCCTGTCTTTGGCCACCCAAGTTTGAAGCCCTGTTAGATGTGTAAGTCCTAAGAGTGAGGCAGTCGTGAGGATAGGGTCACCAATTGGGTATGAGTGTATAAAGGCTAGGTCTCAAAAAAGATAACTCCGGAAAAAAATATTAAGAGAAATTTTTAAGTGAAAAAGATAATGAATAGATTATTTAGGTGCAGCTCTTCAACTAGCTCAATGGCTTCGACGTCGTCCATACCAGGCATAGTAAACGAAGAATAACATGAATATCAAGATTGTACTACAGACTTAGGACATGAATATCAAGAACATGAACATGAATACTGAGGTTTTTTACTTTGTTGTACTAAAAGTTGTTTGAGTTTTTTAACATATTGTTGTTTTAACTCAGAATCCTCTATTTTACCAATTAAATCAATTAATAAATCTTCTTCTGGTATTTCTTTAGTGAGTACATTTATTCTTTTACAACAATTATCAGTACATCCTATTCCTATTTGATTTTCACTTGAACTGTCACTAAAAGAATGATAATCTGAAGAAGTACTAATTTTCTCTTCTTTCGAATTATTATCAGAATTACTCAAATTTTCTATTCTAAAAATTTCAAGTATGTGTTTTTTATCACAATCTGATATTTTTAATTCATTGATTTTTTCTTTAACTTTACACTCATTTTTATAATGACCCGTTTTACCACAATTGTGACATGTAATATTATTTTTGTCATAGTTTTTTGTATATTGTTTTTTACTATGTCGGTATTTTGGCTTTTCATAATATTTATGACTGGACAATTGTTTTTTACCTTTTTTAGAATACTTGTTATTTCTATTAAAATCCTTAATTTGTTTGTGTTTTCTCCTAGATGGTGCTACTGGAGGTAAACCATATTGTTCACAAAAATTTCTTAATTCATATTTAGCTTTATTTCTGTCTTTTTGGGCTTGTTTACTAATTTTCATATCTATGCACATTCTTAGTCCTTCTTTTTGAATAGTACTAATTATATCTCCATAAGTTAACTTATCATATTCAATTACTCCTATTGGTTGACTAAGAACGTCTCTAATTTTGTGAGCAAATAAATTTGGGAGTCCGTTAATGAATTTTTCTTTCCAAAATGATTTAGTACAATCATCACAGAGCATTACTCTAGATGTGAAAACATCTTTATACCATCTAAAATCACTTAGTGTTGGACAATGTAGGTTACTCAGTTGATCATGTATTCTAGAGGTAATATTACTAGGTGTACCAACAAAATATTTAATTATGGTATATATTAAAGTATTTATTCCATCAGATTCTGTCATACCAATTTCTTCATTAAATATTGGGAAACTATTTTCATCCATTTGAATAGACTTTTGAATTTCTTCACGTGACTCATTAGTGAGGTACTTGTCCCACCAAGATTTTAACATTCCAGTGAACCCAGAAGTTAATAGGTCAACTATTTCTGGTTGAGTATAATCAAAATTACTTAAATAACTATTAGCAACCATTGTCATATGATTCAATTTTTCTAATATTTGGTGTTCACTTAAACCATCAATATTCCATTCGTATAATTTATTTGAAGAAACAGAGAATTGATTATCTAAATTTCGTTCTTCATATTGAAGATCAGGGGGAGTATGACGGGAATACCAATTTTTGGTAAGACTTGTAGGGTTTGGCTTACTTATTTTAGGGTTATTGATACGATTAATTTCTTGTGTAGAAAATTGTCTTTCTAATTGTGTGATTTCTTCATCAAATGATGTATCAAATTCTTGACTATTGGAATCTGTGCTATTATTTTCTCTTTTTGTAATTGATGTTACTTGAGATTCTTGTTTAAATTTTACTAGTTGGGAAGATGATGATTCTGATTCCTTTTTAAGGGCTAACTTAGCTAACAATTCTTCAATTTGTTCAATAGTTTGGTTCTAATTTTTTGTGGTGTTGATTGCCTTAATTCTTTTTTCAGGAAGACATATAAGGGGTTTTTCTATGGTTTTACTAGAAGAGGGAGTACTGCTAAGAGATCCATCATCAATTTTAGTTTCTATTTTATCTAATTGTTTACTTATAGTTTTAAGACATTGATTAGTATAATTATTTTGTTCCATTATTTTTTTAAATTCAGCTTCTCCACTTGGTAACTTAAATGGGGATGTTGTAATAGACAATCATTTGTAATCAATAAGAATTGAATCTAAAGGAGGGTGACTAGCAGAAATCATATTATTATCTGAAGTTCTCCATCTAATTTTTGTTATAGTGTTAACTTTCTTATAATAATTTTCTAAGTAATCAAAGAATTTAATTTCTGTTCTTGTATCTTGCATGAATTGTTTACAATTTTTTACTATTTCAGATGTTTGATTAGGATTATATTTACTACGAAATTCTTTTCTTTTCACTGTATTATTTCTTGATTTAAATTCTCGAAACAATTTTTCTACATCTATAGCAAATATCTCTCTCTCTCTCTCTCTAAAAAAAATTTAATTTTTTTGTTCATGACTTAGTGACTTACTTACAACTTACAAGTTGCAAAACACTATTTATTTTTTTATTTATTTTTTTTCACAAACAAAAAAATGTTTTTTTTTTCAAAATCTTTATTAGATAAAAGGCAATGTATCAATTATCAAACATGTCAAAAAATATTTTAAAAGCTTAGTGTATTTTTTGTCCAAACTCTCTCTCCCTCCTTTCTCTCAAAATTAAAATATATAATAAAATAAAATAAAATAAATCAATAAAAATTTTGTAACTTCTTTTTCCCTCTTGTTTATTTTTTTGTTCATGACTTAATTTTTTTTTAAATTTATATAAATATATAATTCACTAACACAAGTTACACAACCAAAAAATAATTCTTTTTTATGTTTGTGATTATCAAAAAAATACATACAAATAAATTATTTTACATTTTTTTTTTGCCATGTGCGGTGCCCGTGCCAAGCCGCCTTGTCGTGCCGTGCCGTGCCAGGCCAACTTCCGTGCTCGTGCCGTGTCAGGCCAACTTCCATGCTCATGCCATGCCGTGACATGACCGTGCTACTTCCGTGCCGTGCTGTGCCACCTTCTGTGCTCGTGCCCGTGCCGTGCCTCGTGCCATGTTGACTTCTTATCATGTTTGTGTCATGCCCGTAGAAAACCATGTCGTGTTGTGCCACCTTAGCTTGTCCATGCCCGCTCATTTCTGTCCCCATGCCATGTTGCGTGCCGATTTATACCCTGCTATTCAGTGCCGTGCCAGGGTTTTACCATGCCTCTAACGTGTCGTGCCGCCTCCCAACGGGCCGTGCCCGTGCTGGCCTGGCTCGTTTGACACCTCTACTTTGATGGATTCAATTTCAAATTTTGAATCCTGATGCGCCATGTGAATTGTAAACCCAGAGGTTTGCGTGATGTACTAAGGGGTTAGAACTCAACCCTTAAACATGAGAGCTATTTACAGAAGTGCCACTTAAAAGTTAGTTTGTGAGAGAGATATTTTTGGGCCGTTAGATTTGTAAGAATGGAGGGCTGAGATTGGGTAGGAGGAGAATATTTTATTCAAAACAATATTTGTTTTGTTATATATATCCAGTAACTATCCAGTCAAGGATAGTTACAGTCTGGGATTGTTCGGACGAGACATTTCTCAATCAAATTTTGATGATTGGAACCGTCCAATGTGGTTAAAATGTGTTTTTAAGGGTCCATATGAGAAATTATCCACACAAAAAACAAACCAGGAAGGGCTTCATCCGAACAGTTTTCGATAAAATTGTATCTAATCGAAAACTACTCACATGAAGCCCTTCCCAGTTTCTTTTTTTTATGATTTCTCGTAAGGACCCTTAAAACACGTTTTAACCACATTGGACGGTTCCAATCATCAAAATTTGATCGGAAAATGAAAGGTGTGGACGGTGTGGATGATGGTAAGAGTAGGGACTGGAACATTTCTATATATATGATCCCCTTTTAATAAGGAACCCTTACTTAAATTTTCATGCAGGCCTAGGGGTATTTTTGACTTTTTGGATCAAATTTCGACGATCCAAACTGCTAAATATTTTTACAATGTGTTTTTAAGAACACCTGCAAGGAATATCCAAAACAAAATACCCAGAAGGGCGTAAGGCAAGTTACATTTGTACAAAATTGGGGCATCGGTGCCCCCAAACCAGATGAGGCAAGAAACAAAGTTCCAAGGTAGCAGAAATCCCCCCCAATCTTTATCTCCATGGATCTTTGCGTTCTATAGTTCCTGATTTTCCAAATCTCATGGAACTTCTGATGCCTGCGTTCTATTCCTGGTGTTTCTCTTTGTTCAATTTCTTTAGGCTTAGGAGGTCTTTATGTACGCCCAGAGCAGATAGATTAGTTTCTTGAAGCCAACGGATTCTACCAGTGCCTCATGCGGTCGATGGATGCAACTGCGGTCATGCACTATCCCGCGCTTATCCTGTCTGTTCGTTCGTTCGTTGTGGATTTCGACCACATAGGTGGTGGTCAGTGCCGGCCCCGATATTTGGGTTGTCCAAGTCCGACCGTTAGCTTGGTTGCCCTCTGAATGTTAAGTCATAAAAAATTGAAAGATACTCCTAGTGTATTGTCTTTAAAAAAAAAAAAGGAGTATACAATTAAAAAAAAAATCAAGAGTGATTTTAGAGGTCCGAAGCAAACTATCAATATTAGACTCTCTACATCCTTAAGGGTCCTTTTTTAAATTTTCCAAAATTACAAGATTAAAATTTAAAGGATACAATTACTATAAATAAAAAATGCAAAAAGAGTATAAAGGTTTTCCTTTTTGAAGAAAATACGAAAGTATTCTCATATTTTCACTATGATTTGTGTGAAAAATTAATAAAATGTGTTAATCGCTAGATTGTTTTCAATTGTTCACAATTGGGATAAATTGTTTTAATCAAATGTAAGAACTTGTCACTTATACATTATTGTTGTTTTTGTTAAATGCAAAATTTCTAACAAAATAATTGAGTAAAATTATTTCCATAATATCGTAAATTGGGAAGGAAAAAACAAAAAGTCTAAAACCACACTCAAATGCACATACATTGATACAACACAAACATAAATATGGGTTCACATATAACACTGCCAATTTATAGTCTCATTTATTTATGAGAGTATTTTTTATATTTGAGTGCGTATTTAGAGTGCAGTTTTAGACTTATTAGGAAAGAAAATGGAGTACAGAAACAAAACAAAAAAAAAGGAGGAGAATGACCTACTCATAAAAAATAAAAAATAAAAAGGATAAAAATAGAAGCCAAAAGTCAAAAACAAGCTGCAAAAGTCACAGGATGCCGTTGGGAATCGAACACTACTCATCTGGGAATTAGATATCAAGTGTAACACATCAAGCCAAGCATATGGCTTTTACACTAGATGGAAACTTATATATATATATATATATATATATATATATATATATATATATATATATATATATATATATATATATATATATATATATATATATATATATATATATATATATATAACTTAGGATTCTTATTTTTATTTTTTTGATTGCCCTAGCACGGGGTTGCTCAAGCTCGGGAGCTTGCGGAACTTATCCCTGGGCCGGCTCTAGACTAGTGGTTCAGGCTCGCTGGACATCTGTTGCTTTTTTGGGGGTGCGAGCTTGTAAGCCATGTTCTTGCCTCTCTGTTGGTGTTGGCGACAATGGCCACTGGCCGCCGAGCGTGTTACAAGCAGAAGCAACGACCCTTGAATCAGAGTTCCGAGTTTCAAGCCGGTGTCCATGGTCTTTTGCAATGTTGTCTAAGTGGGCACGTGTCTTTGTTTTGGGCTCTGCGTAGGGGGCTTTTCTTTCCTTTTCTTATTAGTACTATTCCTAGTGTATTGTCTTTACTTTCTGTAAGCCCTATGGGACGGCTTCATTGTTGTTAATGAAGTTCTCTTGAACTAATTGTCAAAAAAAGAAGTTCCGCAGAAGTCCCTCTACTAGTTTCCCCATAATTACAATCAACTAAAACTACAAATAAAACAAAGGTGACCATAATTTAACTGACCAAGAATCAAATCTGCACATGACCTTCATATAATATATGATGTTACAATAAAAGGTAGTAGTATTTTTTTTTTTGAGGTAAACTAGTAGTAGACTAGTAGTAGTAGTATTTTCTTATCTTTTGTTCAACCTTTTCCGTCACAGCACAACACTATTTGAGTAACACAGCAAAGACAACATGAAGTTCATAGAAAGTTTAAGAACATGCGGTTAAATATTTAACCCATCCATAGCAATCTTGGCAACGTAAGCCCGAGAGATGAAAAGGCAACAACAATATCAAACTTATAAAAACTCTGATTTTAGAACCCAAAAACTTGAGGGGCTTCCATAAATCTCTCATCTCAATCTTGTCCATCCTGGGAAAAAAAAAAATTGAGTCTCCACATTACTAGAAATCTGTAAGTCAAAAAACTGCCAGCGGTAGAAAAGTTAAAAACAAAAAAGAGCATACAACAATACAGCAGCCAGCCCCCCGAAACCCAACTATTCACGTGCCTCAAACCATTTTTGTGATACTGCGAAAGAAAATTTTGGAAATGACAGTTGAAGCAACTACTAAACCATCAGAGAGAGAAAAGATCAGAACGGGTAAGAAAGAATTCCCAAAAGATGAAACATTCTACATCACCAGTGGACCATGGTATCTGCATTCTTCCCATAAACCTACCAAATTTCCAACATACTCCAAGAATACTAATTTTTTTTAGGTGTTCTCACTTTTTCCTGGGCTTCTTGCTTTCTTAGAATCCATTCAAACGGGCAAATTGGTTCTCATTGGATGTTTGACTTCAAGCATACGATAGGAAAATAATAATTTCCTTCATGTTTTCTTTCAAGAATGAAAAAGGTCATTGCTCCCATTATTCCCATTCCTCTAAAGGAAAATCAGTAATTTATTACTTAGCTTTATAAATTGGTCTTCGATTTAACTCATATACATGCCCACCCTAAGTCATGATATCTTGAAAAGAAAACCATAAAATTCCTACACTATTTAATGTCTTATACTTGAGGTAGATTTAGCCCATATTTTTTTACTCCCTTAAATGATTGTGGTTTTGAAGTGTATTTCCTATGCTATATTATTTTAGTAACATATGTGCACGTTCCTTTCATGCTCCCAACCTTCGGAGCTTCTATATACTGACGCTGCCACGCTCCCGCTCCGTGCAACCAAGTTTGGATGTTCATATATTTTAAAGAGTAATGATCATCTCTTGTTAAAAAGTTGGAATCCTAAAAAGGTTGAGAGCTTCTCTCTCTAGAAATAGAGAGACAATGCACTCCCTTTCTCAAATCTTCTGCATAATCTGATCCAGAGGTAATTTTATGCTCTTTTCAGACATCAATGAGTGGTTCTTCCACATCTCAACAGTGGTTCATCAACAAACATCAACAAAGTTTCCAATCATCTGACTCTCGGAGAGAGCTCTATCTAATTCACGAGCAAAGGGTGCTCAAAAACGGGATCTGGAGGTCCAGAAACCTACTTCGTTCATTCACCCACAACCTCTCAATCTGTTGGGTTTTCCATTGATTGAAGGGTATTTTCATCTCTCCTTCGAGAGAGTAACAACAAACCCAACATCAAAAAGGGGGATCTGAAAACCCACTTCGACTTGGTGACCTGTAGCGTCCAAGCTCTGGTCCTCCTAGAGTTTCATGGATCAAAAACCAGACATCTGTTTGGTTCAAAATAGGAAATCTGTAATGGTCTCTTCTCACAGTAACAAGCATGGACTTGGGTGAAATACCGGTGCTGGGATCAACCCCATCTGCATTTTCCAGCTCAAAATGGATGTTGTGTATCCATGGAAGGTCAGTCCAGTGCTAGACCATTGAGGTACTAATGTGGGAAGGTACACAGGTAACTCGGTTAAGCCTTATAGTGACTACTTGTTTCTTTGGATATTCCGTCTAATTTGAGGATAAACTATGCTATGGGATCTGGTTCTATAATGGTGTTTTCCCCAAAAACAAATTGCTGTGTCTGGTTCATACTGTGCGTAATTGTTCTGTGTTTGAACAGTATTCTCATGAGGAAGATGAACAGTATTCATGGCGGTTAGCGGTATTATTCTGTCCACGGTTTACCTAGATAGTGGTTTTGTCCAAACCATCTACGGTCTTGTGCCATATATATATGGTCTTTTAATCATGGTGGCCCCACCTCTTTATTGGAACGCAGAGTTCAAGTTACTACACGCATGGGTACAGCTGTACCACATCATGGCCTCAAGGCCTTTTCGCATATACTGCTGGTCTTACCATGGTTTGACTTTCAATGACAGACTTCCTTAGGCCCACTTGGTATGTTGGGAGTTTTAATTTCAAGCTGGGGTCCAGCTGTACCGTAATAATCGGTCAAAAGTGGGACCTTGGAAGAATCATCACACACGTTAAGCTGTGTTCAACAGAGCTTATGCGTGAACAAAAAGCAACATGGGGTATTTTATTTAATGGGACAATTAGCTGGGGATTTTATTCTCGGTTTTGAATGGGTCTAACAGAGGAGTGCTAGTTTGCTGAGGGCTTTGTGCCCGTGTGCTATTATTTGGTCTTTGTGCCATGGTATAAACGTGGGGCATAATTCAAGTGGAAACACAATATCAACCGTCGGGATAATATAATTAGGAATTTTGTTCATTATCCCTACCCTAGCGGGTTGTGCTAGGACCTCCAAGATACCCACCCCGGCAGGTTGTGCCGGGGAGTACGTAATTTTTCTTTCTTTTCTTTATTTTCATTTTGTCCTCCCTGGGGTATGCCCCTTGTAGGCTGTACATTCGCTTAACCCCTTTTAATTTCAAGCTAAATTACCCACAAAAAAAAAGTTGGAATCCCAATAAGGGACCAAACTATTGGGAAGGAGGGAGTAGTACAAAACACTTTTTAGATATCAAACTCGATGATCTTTAAATCCATTTCAGAAAGAAGAATAACTCAGGATTGGTCCTCTCTCTTCAAAGCCCAGGCCCCTTCTAAAACGATGAAGCTGGAACATTATCCGGAGATGCAACCAGGTAAGGAAGCAGTTATTAAGCTTGACAATTCTGATATTGATTCAAATTCATGGAATCATTGCTTGATTGGGTACTTTCTTGATGGGAAGATGCCATACAACCTTTTGTGTGCCACAGCTCGAGCTGTTTGGAAGGAGAATGCTCATATATCTATTAAACAGATAGGTTCATTCTTCTTCTTTGTTTTTAAAGATGAAGAAACCAAGATGAAGGTACTGGAAGAAGGTCCATACTTCTTTTCAAGACGATATTTAGTGCTCACTGACTGGAGGCAAATGTTAGTCCCTACAACAGCCCATCCTCCATCAATTCCAGCATGGGTGAAGCTCCACAAGTTACCCTTGGAATGTTGGACTGCGGCAGCTTTTAGTCGCATTGCCAGCTCAATAGGGAGGCTAATTCATGTGGATCATGCCACAGCAACAAAGAGAAGGTTGGATTATGCGATGGTTTGTGTAGAGATATCTGCAGGAGATGAGCTTCCCAGTGAAGTTGTGGTCAAATCTAATGGGGAATCTGTGGTAATCCAAGTTGAATACCAGTGGCTTCCTTCTAAATGTGTAGAATGCAAGGTGTTTGGACACAAGTGCAGCCCAAAACCAGGCCCAAGTACACCAAATGGGCTAGAGGATGAATTGAAGAACAAGCAATGTGGAAGCTGAAATCTCTAATAGGGATGCAATAGTTCAAAGTAAAGTGATGGAGGCATTAGCAAAGGGTGGCAGCTCAGCTCTGGATGTAGTCACTGCTGTGGTTTCATCCTCCACTAAGGTCTCTTGCCCAAAACTTGCTTCAAGTGAGGGTGCCTTCACTGTGATAGAAGACCTTGTTGAGGATCCTAACAAGCTGGAAAGTGCACAAATTACAGGGGTAGGAGGGTTTATTCCTGATCCGAAACCTCCTTATCAACATAGCCCAATACCAGCCACCATTACCCAACACTTTCCTTCTAGCAGCAGTTGTGGTGCGCAGGAAGGCGCACTAGAGCCTATGTTACGCGGACTCTCGTGACGGTGTAAAGTACCCGTGTCGGACACTCGACACTCGGATAAGGGTGTTGGATATGTGTCCGATAAGTTTAGCAAGACACTTCTATAGAAAATGTAATTGTAATTCGAGTTTATCATGGAAGTATGCATAAACCTCCCTTATTATCCACGAAATGCGCTATAGAACCTTAAAGCACAATTTTACGTAAGACAATACACAAAAAATAGAAACAAATTTGAATATTTTGCCGTGTCCCCGTATCCTTGAAATGAGAAATAGTTGAACCCGACACCTAGATACGTACCTGCACCCGACACTCATACCCGAGTCCAAGTAACATAGACTAGAGCATGGGGAAGACTTCAAAGTGATCTCAAACAGGAAAAAGAAAAAAAGGGAAGAGCAATCAGAAGGCTCCTCCTTCTAAAGGGCGGTAACTTTCTTCCCTTCTCTTTTTGATAGCAGTCAATACCTCTGCTATATAGTTTAGCTTTTCCTACAAAAGTTTATAATGAACACGACATTTCATTTTGGGTTTTGGAATTTACGTGGTCTTAATGACACACTTAAACAAAAAGAGGCCAAAAAGTTTATTACTAATAATAAATTGTCTTTGATTGGGCTTTTAGAGCATAAAGTTAAGGAGGTCAATGCCAAAAGAGTCTTGAACTTTGTCTGTCCTCAATGGCATTTTGCACATAATTTTGACCATGCTCCTATAGGCAGGATTTTTGTGTGATGGGATCCTCACAACCTTGATGTTAATGTCTTGAGTAAATCCAGTCCATACATTCATTGTGAGGTCCTTGCTATCCACATTGGGTTGAGATTTTCCACTACCTTTGTCTATGGTGCAAATGACCATATGGATAGACATGAATTGTGGAGTAGTATGCTCAATCTTAAGACCACATCTCCATGGATGACCTTGGGAGATTTCAATGCTATGAGAGCCCCTAGAGATAAAGCTGGTGGTTCAAATAGCTGGCCACCCCATATGGATGACTTTAATAATAGTCTCTATGCATGTGAACTTGATGATCTCAGGTTTTTAGGTTGTTTTTATACTTGGAGCAATAGACAAGTTGCCCCAAATCACATCTCCACCAAGATTGATAGGGTTTTGGTGAATGAAAGCTGGATGAGATCCTTTCCTTATGCCAATGCTTTCTTCCCAACTCCTGGGGTGTTTGATCACTCCCCTGCTGTGGTGAGCCTTACTCCCTCCCCTAGACCTATCACAAAACTTTTCAGGTTTTTTGATTTTCTGGTTGATCACCCTTTGTTTCTCCCCATTGTTCAAAGGGTGTGGAGAACCATAGTCCTTGGCAATCCAATGTTTTGTGTAAGTGAAAAGATGAGATCTCTCTAGGCTAAGTTCAAAAAACTAAACACTAAAGAATTTAGTGCCATCTCAGATAGGGTAAAATGTGCCAAATCTCAGCTTGAAGACTTACAAAAAGATTTAAGATCCAATCCCTCCAATCCCATTAAACAAGCTGATGAAAAAGTTGCCCTTAGACAGTATCTCACATTGTCTAGGGCTGAAGAGAGTCTGGCTAAACAAAAATCAAGAATTCAATGGCTTAAGTTGAGAGATCAATGCACTTCCCTTTTCTTTAAATCTGTTAGCAATAACAAAAATAGAAGCATGGTTACTAGTCTTGCCCTTAGTGACTCCACAACTACTAAGGACATGCCACTGATTAAGTCCACCTTTGTTAGCTTCTATAGTGACCTTTTAGGGACTCCTCATAATTCTCACTATAGTGGTACCAAAAGAGTTAAAGACTTAATTAAGAGAGTATTAACTGATGAACAAAGCCTGCCAATGGTTCAAACAATTACTGATGCTGAAATTAAAGATACCCTTATGAGTTTGAACCCTAAAAAGCTCCTGGACCAGAAGGTTATAATGCTGGTTTTTTTCAAAAAGCTTGGCCTATTGTTGGCCATGAAGTCACAGCTGCAGTCAAGAACTTCTTTAGATCTAGCAAAATGTTAAGGAAAGCCAATGCTACAGTGGTTGCCCTTGTTCCTAAGATCTCCAATCCTTCTAAGGTTGGGGATTTTAGGCCCATCTCCTGCTGTAACACCATTTACAAGGGCATTGCAAAAATCCTTGCTAAGAGACTACAGAGTGCCCTTCCTTTTCTAATAGATCCTGTCCAATCTGGATTTGTGAAAGGAAGGAGGATTGCAGACGACATCTTCCTAACTTAGGAGCTCATGTATGGCTATCATAAGTCATCTTCTACACCCAAGTGTGCTATGAAGGTGGACATTATGAAGGCTTATGATAATGTTAGATGGGATTTCCTTTGGGATGTCCTATCTAGCATGAACTTCCACCCTACCATGATCAAGTGGTTACAAGCTTGTGTGACCACTACTAACTACACAAAAGCATCAATGGAGAGAATACTGGCTACATTGAGGGGAGGAGGGGACTTAGGCAGGGTGATCCTCTCTCCTCTTACTTGTTTGTAATAGTCATAGAAATACTTACCTGCATACTTAGAGAGAAATCCATGCACTTAGATTTTCAATATCATTGGAAATGTAAACCGAACAAAATCATTAATCTTTGTTTTGCTGATGATCTTCTGCAAAGGGGATATTGGATCTGTAAGACACATCAATGCATCTCTTTCAGAATTTGAGTCTTTGTCTGGATTGAAGCCTAGTCCTCACAAAAGTCACATTTTTTTCTGGAGTTGATACAACCACTAGAAAAGGTATACTGGATATACTTGGATTCTCAGAAGGATATTTACCAGTCAAGTATCTTGGTGTACCTCTTCTTTCCAACAAATTAACACATTTGGATTGCAAGCCTATGGTGGATAGGATTATATCCAAAACTAAGTCCTAGACTAATCGAGATTTGACTTATGCAGGGAGACTCCAGTTGATAAAAAATGTATTATTTTCCATGCAAACATATTGGAACTCCTTGTTCATACTTCCTAAAAAGGTTATTAAGGAAGTCGAGTCTATATTGAGAGCCTTCCTTTGGTCAGGCCTTGATCTTAGGAAGTCTAGTGCTAAAGTATCTTGGGAACATCTATGTGCTCCCAAGGAGGAAGGTGGCCTTGGTCTCAAATCAATGCAGATCTGGAACAAGGCTGCCGTATCTAAACACATTTGGTTCATAATTTCAGGTGGTGAACAATCAATGTGGTGTCAGTGGTTAAAGTCTTATTTACTCAAGGGCAACAATTTTTGGCAACTTAAAATGCCTAGCAGTCCCACTTGGACCTGGAGGAAACTCCTCAACCTTAGATCTATTGTCCAACCTTATATCAAGGTACTCCTAATGGGCTTTTCCTGTAACTCGAACCTGGGAGTTTAATGATGTCAGATCTGGTCTCATTAATCTTCCAGATCCTATTGTGGATAATGGTGATCTTCATAGGTGGACTCTCACCACTAATGGTGAGTTTACTGTGAGCTCATTGTGGAACAGACTTAGGACTCCATTTCTTAAGGTTCCTTGGTGTTATAGTGTTTGGTTTCCTAACCATATCCCCGAGTGCAGCTTCATCACTTGGGTGGCTATCCAAGAGAGACTGTACACAGAGGATAGACTTGTTCTGTTTGGCACAAAGTCTCAATCAAGATGCAACTTCTGCCTCAGTAGTGAAAGTCATGACCATTTGTTCTTCAATTGTCCATTCACTTCACAAGTTTGGACCCAATTGATTGCTAGGGTTAATATTCATTGGCCTACTAGAACTTGGCATAATTGGATTGCTCTCTTAGCAGCAATCAAAGGCAAAACTCTAAAATCACTTTTAATCAAGCTAGTTTTTACCACCACTGTATACCACATTTGGATTGAGCGGAATGTGCGTAAATTACAGAATATTGCAAGGCCTATTTCTGTGGTGGTGAGCAAGATCCACTCAGTCGTGAGACATAGATTGATGTCCCTGGTAAATCTTCCCAGCGGACCTCAAGCAAATTGTCTCTTGGGTCAGTGGGATGTTGCGCCAAGCTGATTATATGGCAGAAGTTATGAACTTATTTAGTCACGCGTGTTTATTATGCTTGTTATACATTGTACTATTATCCCCTTGATGAGTATGTTGCAGGGCACTCCCCCACAGGTTAATAGCATATTTGCCACAGGTTCATATGTTGCAGGGTCATCGCATAGTGTTTCCAAAGATGGAGGCAATCCTTGATTTTGCTACCCTGTCTCCAAGGAAGGAGGCAATCCTTGAGGTTATTGTTCTGTCTCTAAGGATGGAGGCAATCCTTGGCTCTCATTTGATAATTGTTGCTTTGGTGCTATGTTCTCTCCTATTATGTTGTTACTTGTCTCTTGATGATCTAAATTTGAGTTGTGTGAACTACTTAAAAGTGTGAAACCTTGTGAGTTGTGTGCTTGAGCCACTGATATTCCTTTCGAGTGGAGGTAAGAATTAGTGGGGGCACTTGGAGAGGTTTAGTTGAGAGAGATTGGGCCTTTAGAGAGAGAATTGAAGTTGTAAGGTTTTGAGGGTGATGAAGGATGAGCCTCAAACTTAGGTTGCTGCAATTTACCCTGTTAGTCCATTGGTATCCTATCGATGTCATGCTCTGCACTGCTATGTTGGTATCTGTCGTTCTTAGCCACGGTTTCTGCTCAGTTTCAGTGACCTTTATCGTTCTTAGTCCTCGAAATTCTGCTGCTGTACTGCTGTTTGCTGCTGCTGTCTGGTCTTGCAGTCTGGGCAGTAACACTGCTGTCATGTTCTGGTCAGCGTTGTTCACACTGCTACTGCTGCCATGTTGAGGCGGCTTTATTTGTTGGGCAGCATTGTTGCTCTCTTTATTGTTGTGGCTGCATTGTTCACACTTGCTCTGTATGTTGATTGTTTCTTTTAGTCCTTTTAAGGGTTTGTTCCCTACAATTTTGCTTACCCTAGGGGGGGCTGTCCCTAGGGATGTTCGATAGCCTTTATGGATGGAGATGTCCTCCATCCTAGATTGGATACCATGATCCAATCTGAAATTACCAAGTGATTATTCCTACTGTCTTATGGGCTGACTTTGTTGGTTCCATTTCACATGGTGTGACCTGCATATCATTCCTAGCCCAGATCGATGGACCCTAGTGAGAAGCATCATGCTGTGTTCCATTTTCCACATTGTCAAGCATACAGATCAGAGCAATAGTGGCATCAAATCCTTGTGTTCCGTTAAATCCACTCCTATCTCTTTTGGAGAGTTTCTGACCCATCTACTAGATGGCTTCGGAACTCGTAATTTACATAGCTGGTTGTATCTTTTAGTATGGTAATTATACCTTGTAGACCTTTGTTTAGAACGTTTATCCCAATCTTCCTTGTAGACAATTGGCCTTACCGCAAGTTTACTTTCTTTTTCTTTTTCCTTTCTCTTTTTGTTTTGTCCTCCTAGGGTATGCCCCTTGTAGGCTGTATATCCGTTTTGCCTCCTTTTATTTTCAAGCTAAGTTATCCCAAAAAAAAAAAAAAAAACACATGAGTTTTGAAATAGATGTAGTCTCTTTTCATTATCCACTAGGAATAAAATATAGAGCTATAGTTAACGTGTTTGGCCAAGAGGCTTCCATCTAAACTCGTGCTCAGGACAAATGAAACCAAAGACAGACAGGAAGAAAAAAAGGGAACATTTTCTTGTAAAGAAGAAAAAAATGGTAAAAGCACTATTGAGTTCCAAGTGCCAACACCAACCTATCTTCAAATAAAAGTCATCTCCACCAGTTGGCATGCTTAATAAATAGCTGGATGTTGGAAGCAGTATAGTGATAGAGTCAACCTTAACCACACTAAAAAGGAGGAAACATATATTTCATTTTTTGTTCTGGAAACAAAGATTACGTCAACATATAAAAATAGTAGAGGACATGACTCTCACCGGCAATGGGGGAGTATCTGAAGTCCTAGGGATGGCCAACTTGGGAGATCCATCAAACTTGTAAGAGCACTCGGTGTATGCAGAACCAATACCAACTCCAGCACCAAAAGCAACCGATGCCCAGCGTGTAACAGGACTCCCTGACATGACAAAAACAAGAGTACATCCATCATATTTGCTATATTTTTTCCCCATAAGACGAACTGGTGAGACAAAAACCAAACAAAGTAACCTATAAACTATAGTTTCAGTTTATTAACATATATTTCTTCTCTGTCATTTTCTTTTAACTGTCCAGCAGCAGAAACAAGCATCCTTTCCTAATCATATGCTCAACTAAAGATGAGAGAGTAGAGAACACTATTTTATCTACATAGGAAAATTTGACATCACCATGACACAAAAGCAGTAACAGAACTATTGACTTCCTAGTTTGGTTCAAGACGCTGATGGTCCCTAAGGATCTAGATTAAGTCTATCACATACAAACAAATTTTCCCAAGCGCCAAATGATAACCTACTGATGCAGGACAGGTTGCTGAAGAGGTTCTCAAGAAGTTGGACCATCGCAAGTCAAAGTAGTCTAATAATTGCTTATTAAATTCTAGGGGAATTCTAAATAAGTGTCTTTTAAAGTTCCTAGGTTGGTACTTTGTACTAAAGTAGCGTTTTCCATTAAGTGTCAGTCCTACCTAGTTCCTAGGTTGGTTCTTCGTATTTCACACAGGAGTAGATCAAAATCATTAATTGTTAGGCTTATCTAGTTATCTCTTTATCTAGTATAAATATGGGTTGTAATCCTTATGGAAGAGAATTCAGTCAAACTTTATAATTAAGAGATTTCTCATGTCCTTGTATTCAAGGTGTTTATCTTATTCTTGTGGATTCCAGAAAACCGTTTGTTAGAACAAGATCTAATCAACTCGTGTACTGGAATGATATCTAGTCATTACTTCCGCCACAACGCTGCGTCAAGTGGTATCAGAGCAAGGTCCTCCCTTGTCTCAATGGCTTCTAAAGAAGTGAATAGGGCAAACCTTAACGAGGGTGATCGAGGAATCGATGCCTTGTGGGGTGCATTCGAGAAGCAACAACAACATGCCAAAATCCAACAACAACAATTGACGAATATTCGCACTTTGTTGGCTGGATTGAGATTCAACAGCCCTCGTGTTCAGCAAAGATCACGCCAAGGGTGATCAACAATCCTGGACACGTAGGGAATTCCAATAGGCGTACCTTAAAGAACCCAATTTATGAGGAAGACTCCACTGATGATGAAGTTGAGGGAATTCCCATGCAAGAAGAACCCAAGGATAGTGGTTATAAGAGTAACTATCGTATGAAGATGGACCTCCCTTCTTTCAACGGGCAATCGAACATAGAAGACTTCCTCAATTGGCTAAACAAGGTGGAACATTTTTTTGATTATATGGATATTGAGGGGGAAAAGAAGGTCAAGTTGGTCGCATACAAGCTCAAAGGTGGTGCTTCCGCATGGTGGGAACAACTGCAATTATCTTGACTACGGCAAAACGAGACTAAGATTCGATCTTGGCACCAGATGAAGAAGATGAGAGCATGCTTTTTGCCTCCAGACTATGATCAGGTTTTGTTCCACCAGTACCAACATTGCCAACAAGGTTCTAGACCTGTTCACGAGTATGTCGCAGAATTTCAAAGACTCACCTCTCGTAATGACTTGCCAGAAACATAAGTACAACTAGTAGCACGATTCGTTGATGATTTACGCACCGATATCTAGGATGTAGTTAACATCCAACCAGTGCATACGTTGTTGGATGCTATTCAACTAGCAACAAGGGCTGAATTTCAATTGAACCGAAAGGGAAATTACCGAAACCAAGCCACCACTAGAACATTCAACTACTCTCCAGTGCATAATCAACCAGAGCCAAGCAAGGGAAAAGGGGTCATTGAAGCATCTCAAAATCAGGTTCCTCAAGTCAGACCAAACCTACATGGAAAGCCCAAACCAATACAAAGCAAGGTATTGGAAGATCTTGTGGTCAAAATGATCCATATGCCCCTCCTCGAGGTATTAAGTGTTATCACTTCAGTGGAGAAGGGCATTTTTCGAACACTTGTCCAAAGAGGCAGAGCATTAACCTGTTAGAACATGAAGATGAAGAAAATTGCCATGAAGAAGAGAATTCCGAAGGAGAAGATCCATCAGACGGACTCATGCGGATGAGGGCGTTTCACTAGTGGTACAACGTTTGATGTACACACCGCGAAAGGAGGATGTTCAAAGACAACATTTTCAAGACTCGTTGCAATGTCAACCAACGGGTCTGTGATCTGATAATAGATGGAGGAAGCAATGCGAATATAGTTTCAAAGACCATGGTTGAAAAGTTGAAACTTGAGACGCGAAAACATCCATCCCCTTATAGCATTGGTTGGATCAGAGATGTCGATGAAACCAAGGTAACACAGTAGCGTATTGTTCCTTTTTCGATTGGGAAGGACTATAGAGATGAGGTTTTGTGCGATGTGGTGGACATGGATGCCTGCCACATGTTGCTTAGAAGACCATGGCAGTATGACTTGAACACTACACACAGGGGAAAGGACAATACTTACACATTTTACAAAGACAAGATAAAGGTTTTCTTGGCTCCTATGAAGCGTGAGGGTCAGCTGATGGCCGCTCCAGTCAAAGCGGATTCCTTTCTCATCGTGTCAGATTTCATGAAGGAAGCAAAGGATACACGGTTGGTTTGTGCACTTGTGATAAAAGGCGAGGAAAAGAAAGAAGTTGTTGTGCAGGATTGGATTAAACCATTACTCTCAGAGTTTCAGGCACTTGTACAAAATGAATTACCAGCAAAATTAACCCCTATGATAAACATCCAACATGAAATCAATCTAATTCCTAGGGCAAGTTTACCAAACCTGCCACACTACCGGTTGAGTCCAAAGGAATATCAGATTTTGGAGGAACAAGTTACTGAATTGCTGCAGAAAGGCTTGATTAGGGAAAGCATGAGTCCTTGTGCAGTCCCGACCTTATCAACTCCAAAGAAAGATGGAAGTTGGCAGATGTGCATTGATAGCCGAACCATTAACAAGATTACAGTGAAGAATCAGTTTCCTATACCGAGGCTCGATGACATGCTTGATAGATTGAGTGGTTCAAAGTTGTTCTCAAAGATAGATTTGAAGAGCGGTTACCATCAGATCCGCATCCGCCCAGGCGACGAGTGGAAAACAACATTCAAGACAAGAGAAGGGCTATATGAGTGGATTGTCATGCCATTCAGGTTGTCCAATGCACCTAGCACATTTATTCGACTGATGAATCAGGTATTTCAACCTCTTGGAGAGTTCGTAGTTGTCTATTTTGATGATATCCTTATCTACAGTCGCAGTGAAGAGGATCACATGCAACACTTATGGGGAAGTGGTTAATGTGTTGCGAGAGAATAGTATGCACATCAATCTGAAAAAGTACAGCTTTTTGACGGATAGTTTAATTTTCTTGGGCTGCGTGGTACGTGCCGAAGGGATCAAGGTTGATGAATCAAAAGTCTATTAGTAACGTACGAAGCTTTCATGGCCTTGCTACTTTTTACAGACGCTTTGTGCAGAACATCAGTACCATTGTTGCTCCGCTCACAGATTGTTTGAAATAAAAGCAATTCATGTGGACTGATGTCGCCGAGCAGAGCTTTATTAATCTAAAGGAGAAATTGACCACAGCCCCAGTGTTGGCAATGCCTAATTTTGCCAAGTTATTTGAAGTTGATGCTTCCGGAGTGGGCATTGGAGCAGTTCTTTTGCAAGAAGGTAGGTCAATTGCATTCTTTAGTGAGAAACTCAGTGATGCCCGAAAAAAATGGACTACATATGAGCAGGAGTTGTATGCTGTGGTGTGGAGTTTACATCATTGGGAAGCGTATTTGGTTCAAAGAGTATATTCTCAACAGTGATCATAAGGCTCTCAAACATCTCCAAACTTCTACGAAGCCGAACCGCATGCATGCTGCTAGATAGATTGTGCTAGAATAAGCTTATATTAGTTAGTTGATGTTTGTACCACATCGCCTATCTTAGTCATGTAATATGGTACACACTAATATAAATAATATTGACTTGTGTTGGGGTAAGTTAACACCCTACACACTTTTCTATCTCTCTCTCTCTCTCTCTAATTAACAGATTGCGTACATTCAAATGTTCACTTTCTCTTTGAAACATTAGTCAGGACAGTTGAATAAGGTAGTTGATGCTTTGAGCCGACAAGCGTCTTTACTCATTGTTGTCAGAAATGAAGTTTCGGATTTTGAGTATTTAAAGGAGCTCTATGTTGATGATGAAGACTTCAAGTTGGCTTGGGCAAAGTGCAATTCCAACTAATCTCCCTCTGGAAAATTTCAATTGCTTTAAGGATTCATATTTTTCGAGGATCAGCTTTGTATTCCTCGAGGTTCTTTACGGGAACACATTATCAGGGAGACCCATGGCGGAGGATTAGGCGGACACTTGGGCCGAGATAAGAGTATTTCTTTGGTAGAGGCTCGGTATTATTGGCCCCAATTGAAGCGAGATATGGAGAAACATGTGAAGCATTGTTATACTAGCCAGACGGCTAAGGGGCAAGTGCAAAATACAGGTATTTACATGCCTCTTCATGTCCCGAACGCACCTTGGGAAGATCTTTCTATGGACTTTGTCCTCAGCCTTCTGAGAACATAGTGTGGGACAGATTCCATCTTTGTTGTTGCCGACAGATTTTCCAAAATGGCACACTTCATTGCTTGTAGAAAGACTTCTGATGCTAGTCATATCGCTCAGTTGTTCTTTCGAGAGGTAGTTCGTCTACATGGGTTGCCCAAGACTATAGTTTCAGATCGTGATAGCAAATTTCTCAGTCACTTCTAGAGAACTCTATGGAAACGACTTGACAGTTGACACTACTTTGCAAGTTGCCATCCCCAAACTGATGGTCAAACAGAGGTGGTGAATCGCACACTGGGAAATATTCTGCAAAGTTTATGTCAAGACAGTCCGAGACAATGGAATTTTGTCATTTCTCAAGCTGAGTTTGCCTGCAACAATGTGCCAAATCGGTCCATGGGGAAATCTCCATTCGAGATTGTCTATGTGCATCCCTCGCTTCATATTCTAGATTTGGTTCCACTTCCAAGGCTTCCTGGTATGAGTATCATTGTTGATCATATGGCAAAAAAAGTGGCGAATGTACATGCAAATGTCAAGAAGAAGTTACAAGAATCTGCTGCAAAATACAAGACTGCCGCAGACAAGAGTAGACGTGCAAAGACTTTTGAGGTTGGAGACATGGTGATGGTGCACTTGTGTCGGGAAAGGTTACCGGTGGGCACATACAACAAGCTTAAACAAAAAAATATTGGTCTTGTTCGCATCTTGAAGAAGATCAATGACAATGCATATGTGGTGGATCTTCCAGAGGACTTATCCTCTCCAATACTTTCAAAGTCCAGGACTTGTTCGAGTATCATACGAATCCGGATGTCGCTATTCCTGTTGTCAACTCGAGGACGAGTTCTATCAAAGAAGGGGAGGCTGATGCAAGACAAGTTGCTGAAGAGGTTCTCAAGAAGTTGGACCATCGCAAGTCAAAGTAGTCTAATAATTGCTTATTAAATTCTAGGGGAATTCTAAATAAGTGTCTTTTAAAGTTCCTAGGTTGGTACTTTGTACTAAAGTAGGGTTTTCCATTAAGGCCCAGTTTTTCAAAAGATTTTAGCACCCAGTTGCTAAAATCACCATATTTCAAATCAAAAAATGAAGTGGTTTCGTGTATCGTTTTTCGATATTTTCGCACCAAATTAAAGAACTCCTCAAGTACTTTAATTTGGTGTGAAAAAAGTTAAAAAACAATACACAAAATCACTTCATTTTTTTATTTGAAATATGGTGATTTTAGCAACTGAGTGCTAAAATCATTTGGAAAACTGGGCCTAAGTGTCAGTCCTAGTTCCTAGGTTGGTTCTTTGTATTTCACACAAGAGTCGAAGGGTCAATCAAAGTCATTAATTGTTAGGCTTATCTAGTTATCTCTTTATCTAGTATAAATATGGGTTGTAATCCTTATGGAAGAGAATTCAGTCAAACTTTATAATTAAGAGATTTCTTGTCCTTGTATTCAAGGTGTTTATCTTATTCTTGAGGATTCAAGAAAACCGTCTGTTAGAACGAGATCTAACCAACTCGTCTACTAGAACGATATATAGCCATTACTTCCACTACAATGCTGCGTCACCTACAAAATATAGTACAACTATTGACATATTTTTTTGCTGCTTTCTTCTTTTTCATTAGCTATTGCTGTCCAGCAATAAGGACAAACATCCTCCCCTAATCATGTGTTCAGCTTAGTAGTATAAGATCCGTGGACTTAATTTAAATTCATAAAAATATGGCATCTCCTTTGAAAAAACAGAAGCGAAAGAATCTAATCAATTTGATTAAGAACGGTCCCTAAGAGCCTCTCTCATAAAAATATGGCATCTCCTTTGAAAAAACAGAAGCGAAAGAATCTAATCAATTTGATTAAGAACGGTCCCTAAGAGCCTCTCTCTCTCTCTCTCTCTCTCTCTCTCTCTCTCTCTCTCTCTCTCTCTCTCTCTCTCTCTCTCTCTCTCTCTCTCTCTCTCTCTCTTTGTGGGCCATTTTTACTCAAATTTTAGTTTGAGTTTAGATTTGGTTCAGGGCTGCAGATGATCTAAGGACTTTAATTCCAAGAACATAGGTTGGCTTGCCCATGTCCATCATCCCCAAAGCGGATGGTTTTGAGCCAATAAAATGTAATAAAAAACTGTAAACTAAAATAGCCAAAGAACAGCTTGAACCATTTGACAATTGATACATGCCCATATTGCTATCATCCTGAATCAATTAAAATCCATGGCTTGATGAAATAGCTTTAGGCAAATGGATTGTTGGAACTTGCAAACTTTGCTCTCCTAACCTGTTGCAACATACAGTTCAAAAAAAAAAAGAAAAACTGTTGCAACTTAACCTACTTGTGAATTCAAAGTTAACCTTACAAGTACTTTTACTGAGAAATGCAGACTTATCATCTATATGGTATGGTTCTAAGTTTAAAACTTACTTGCACTAAGCTCGAGCTGGGGTGGGAGTGTGATTGAGGGTGGGGATGAGGGACCAGAGGAATAGAGGATCATATAGGCCTTGTTCGGTTGGCAGCTTTGGCCCAGTTTTGGATCACTCTTGGTTTTGCTGACATCGTCATTTTTCTCACTTTTCTCTCTATCTCTCTCCACTTATTACACCTACTTACATCATCAAAACTAAACTAAACTCCCTCAAAACTATGAACCGAACACAGCCATAAGCTCTTTGTTTGGGGGCACAAGGGGAGAGTTTAGGAATACATATAAAGGTATGAATTTGTAATACATGTCAAATTACACTTCATAATTTGTCAGCTGCAAACAGAGTGAATATAAGTCATGGTTATACTACGTACATGAGCAAATTTGAACCTATTGGTGGTCACCATTTACTGTGCCTCACTCTAACGGCCACTAGGCATTTGGTAGGAATCATCAATTCACTACTTGCTGCGCCTCCAATTTATAAGCCACTAGGCATTCGGTCGGACCAATTTGTCCAATCCTAACCGTGCCTCGGCTTCATAAGCCACCAGGCATTTGATCTATGGGGTTATCTCTTACTGTGCCTCAGCATCAAAGCCAAAAGGCATTCGGTCGAAGCAAGTCATTAAAACCCTCACCGTGCCTCAGTCTCACGATCACTACGCATTCGGTCTTTAATGGGTTCATAAATACGAATACGGACACGGATATGGACATGGCTGGGGACACTTCCTATGAAAGATCCCACACTTTGTTGAAGTGTGGGACTCCCATTTCCGGATCAAATTTTTGGCAATCCAAACTGTTTTAATGTGTTTTAAAACGTGTTTTTAAGGGTCTAAGCAAAGATTCGTCGGAAAAAAAAAACCCAGAAGGGCTTCATCTAAGCAGTTTTTCATAAAACATAAATTTACGGTTTGTATGAAAAACAACTCGGATCAAGCCTTTCCGGGTTTTTTTTTTCTTTTTCTTTTTGAGGAATCCTCGCACAGACCCTTAAACGCATTCAACGGTTCGGATTCGTCAAAATTTGATTCAGAAATGGGAGAACTCGGTGACTCTCACACTGTAAGAAAAGTGTGGGATCCCCACATATGAAACCAGGGGTGGGTGTGTGTGCATGTGTTGTTTTCCCATGCTTAAATTGCAAACTGTAAACACTTTTTCCCATGTAAAATGTGTGTGTTTGGTGGGGGGGGGCCTTCCTATGAGGGATCCCACACTTTGCTAAAGTGCAGAACTTTACGATTAAATTTCGATGATCCAAACAGTTCAATGTGTTTAAAACATGGTTGAAGAATTTTCAGAAAAAATGACCGGAAAATGTTTGATCCTAGCAGTTTTCAATAGAAACCTTACATGTACAGTTTTATTACTCGCGTGAACCCTTAAAAACATGTTTTAAATAGATTGATCGGTTTAAATTGTCAAAATTTGATCAGGAAAGTTGAGAATTCGGTGACTCCACCCCACTTCTAGACATTGAGGGATCCCTTTGCTACGATGAGGGACTCCCATTTCCGAATTGAATTTTGATGAACCAAACTATTCAATATGTTTAAAACATGTTTTTAAGGGTCCACACAAGAAATCATGAAATAAAAAAAATGACCGGAAAGAGCTTCATCCGAGCAGTTTTCCATAAAATATGATCAGGAACTATGACGTCCATATTTTAAGTCATCCGGGATGTATATAATTGTATGTATGTATGTTTATATGTGTGTGTGTGTGTCGTAAGAATAGTTATATAAGGGTTAATTACACTTTTTAACCCAAACATTTGAGTAACATTTTTACCCCTAAAAAATTTAAAAAATTACAAAATTATCCCCTAGAAAAAATAAAAAATAAAAATTTGGGACACGCCACATGTGTCCCAATGTCCAACATGTCAATACATCAACCTCTAGGAGTGCCGGTGCTTCATAGACGGTTAATAATGGAGTCCCCTTTATTCCATTGAGATTCATGCAAAGCGTGATCTCTGCCTTCTTGAAGATATAAATCAAGCGACATGTAGGGATGAGCACGGGTCGGTTTAGGCGGGTTTTGGGTTGGGGTCGGGTCGAATTTACATCAGGTTGTAAAAACAGGACCCGTAACCGAACTAAACATTCTTGAAAACCAATCGAATCAGGTATATCGGGCTTCGGTCAGATCGGGCTTGTCAGATTGCCCTTCGTACATATCACAAATAAATAAAAATAACAGATCTCAGAGAGAGAGAGAGATCATGAGAGGCTATGAATGGCAGGATCGTGAGAGGAGGTGAACAGCAGCCTGAGATCGTGAGGCAGTGAAGTGCGAACGGCGGCCAGAGACTCACAAAGAGTTTGGGGGTGGATGATGGCATTGGTGTCTGGTGTGAATTGAGGGATTTAGGGGCAAGAGCGGATTTGGTGAAGATTAGAGAGAAAGAGAAAGGATCCGTGCAAGATGAGAGAGACAGAAATTCATGTCTTTATGGCCTAGCCGTTGTATCACTTCTTCTTTTTCTTCTTCTTGGTTTTAGGAACTTGCAGTTTTTTTCTTTATTAGATCTGTGAAGTGTGAGGGAGAGAGAGAGAGTCAGAGTAGTGAGAAAAGATAGAGAGGACTTTCGACTCATATAGCAGACCTTGAAAATGACAAGTAGGGATAAGTTTTTGGGCACTGGGCAATGTAAAGAAGACGTGTAAACAGAGAAATGAAAACATTGGGAACACTCAATACACGTTCTACATATAACTGCTACGTATATATGCAATGTAGTCGGGTCGAGTTAACCTGATCCTAACACTTCCCACCCAACCCGAAACCTGAAATTTATTACTTTTTTAACCCGACCCCAACTCTATAACATGTTAGAATCCGCCCAAAACCATTCAGATCGGGTTGGTCAGATTTTTGCTCACACCTAGTGACAGGGTAGTCTTTCCCATATACGAGGTATTGCCGAGCGGTAGGTAGGTCTCTGTGGATACCCATTCGTTGCAGTGCAAGTTTGCACACAGGATGGCCTATTAGCGAAACCACTCAGACACCCATTGCAGTGCACTTTGCTTGCTTAGAGTTGCCACTTCGTTTGAAGAACCAAGAAACCAAATCGAGATCCCACGTTTAGAAGCCAAGGGTACGAAGAGGGGAGGGTGTTATGCACCCCTCTTCGCCCAACCAAATGATTGGCCTCTAATTATTTGACATAAAACATCTTGATTGTTCTTTTGTTTCTACATGTACTTGTTATCAGCCATTAAAGAATAAGGTGATGGCAAGAATTTAAAAGGGATGCAGGGATGGAGATTAAATAATGAAACAATATAACAGACAACGAAAAATAAAGAAGGCAGAGATCATATTTTCTCTTGATTTGTATCTTCTACTTTTATTTCTTTTGGGATTTTCATGTCTAAGAAGTTCAATCCTAGATGAGAGCGAGTTCCTTACTCAATGGGAGGGGAGATCCTATGATAAAGTGACTTGGGAATGCGGAAACGAAGTTATGAGGTGGATTCGTCACCCTGATAGGAGGTTCCTACAACTAAGGTTTAGATATGCAACAATGGCCAACATCAATGGAACCGAGATAAACCGCACAATTGGAGAGAAGGTTCCTTGTAGCCTACACTCTCCTGCTGAGCACAACCTCCCACCAAAGCATTCTACCTCCTTATAGAGCCACCTACGTTACCCTATACTTGAAAAACTCATATGTTCCCATAGTGGCTTTTAAGACAAATAACATTCTATCCTAATTGGTAATAGAAAAATGTGACCCATGGAGTATGCTTCAATGTTACCTCCGCTACTTTTGTGGAATAAAAACTTACCTGATCACTAATCAAGAGCAAAGTTTTTTGAAATGCAATAATTAAATATAAGGGAACATAATTAAATATAAGGGAACAAATAAGGCCCTCTTTTGCAGACACAACTACTCAAATAGATGCACTAAACAATATGCTTCATAAGTCATGAAGCACCAACACTTCTACAGGTCACCATATACACGTGTTGAACAGGATATAACAAGGACACACCCAAAAACATATGTGACACGCCGGGTGGAATGTCCCCTATTTTTATTTTTATTTTGAATTTTTTGGGGGGGCACGGCAGGGGCCAATTTGTCATTTTTTAAATTTTTTCAGTGGTAAAAATCTTCACTCTGTTTGGTTGAGAGTTTTGAGAAGAATATTTTGAGATATTTTTGAGATAGTGTTTGGATGAGTTTTTGGAAAAAGTAATAATTAGAATTGGAGAGAGATAGAGAGTAAAATGAGAATTAATGATTGGAGAAAGGGGTATGAGTAGAGAGAGAAATGTGATTAATGATTGGAGAGATGAGAGATGGGGAAAGAATCTTTTTAGAAAAAAATTTGGAAATGTGAAGTGAACACAGACTCAGATGTTTGGGTTAAAAAGTGTAATTAACCATTCCTTAACTATTCCTATACATACACATTTTGCATGGAAAAAAAGTGTCTACATATATAGCCGCGTCCCCCACCATGTCCGTTTCCGTGTCTATGCTACTTAGTTCATAACTATTCACCTTAAGACCGAATAAAAACCTTTGTGAATCCTATATAATTGGAGTTGATATCCTAATTTAATTCGAGCTACTTTATGGAATTCTCATTCAAGTCATTATGATGCCTTGAAGAAGAATAAAATAGAATAAGGAACACTACAGAAAATACATAGTTTAGAACAATGCCGTCTGTAAAATGCTAACTTAACTGTACCCCCCTTAAAGGTATCTAGATTACCATATGCAATGGCCTAGCTTAACAAAGGGGGAAAACGGTTGAGGACTACTATTAAAGATCTATTCCTTACAGAAGCAAGCACCGGAAACATCTTCAAGTTTGGTAGCCGGGTATTGAAAAGTACAAACTGATGGCCCTATCACAAAACATGGAGTAACTAAATTATAAACGACAAAGAAAAACGGGAATCTCAAATTCTTGGAACCGCAGGCCATAACATCATACAAATAAGGGCAAAAAAAGGCATCTAAAATGTTTCCCTAGAACCTTAACCATAAACCACATCAAACCTAGCCTTAAGTTCCAATCAATAGAGGTCAGTAGCACGAAGCGGTATTCTCCACCGAGCTCTGCTGAGGGCATAATGTCCTGAGGGCACACCCTAGCATAAGTCATATTGATAATCGTATTCATATCATTAGGATCTAATGGGATATTTTACGTATTAGCTGTCAGCTACCCAACACATAACCCTCTTCCTTTTCCGAGGCTTGGGATTAGATTTGTAGTAGATAAGACTTGAAGCACAACGCAAGTGGAGCAACATTAACCAAAAATCCACAACTAATATGCAATCCTTCCAACATAAAAGTCGAATCCGCACATGCAACCCGAGCTATGTTACACGGACACAGGTATGCAAATCAAATATGCATCCAAAATTTTGGATGCAGATACATGGATACATGTGCATACACCCCTAAATTTTCAGGGGGGAAAAAAATTGGATAGAATATTAATGTAATTGTAATTCATCTCATAAAAAACAATATAGATTATCAATAACATTTAACAGGCCATAAATAAATAAATAAAATGGAAAGCCTTAATAAAAGTTTTGGTCCAAGACTAATAAATAATAAAGATGTAATACTGCACATTCTTATGAGTGACCTAAAAATGGCTCATGACATAAAAATCAAAGAATAGCCCAAGCCCTAAAACAGTAACTAAAGAATAAACCCAGACTCATCGGCAACCCATAGCAAAAATGGTTTCCCTCCCCTCCATCTTTCTTCATCTACATAAATCTCAGCAACACTGCTCTCTCTCTCTCTCTCTCTCTCTCTCTCTCTCTCTCTCTCTCTCTCTCTCTCTCTCTAGCCTACAAAAATGGCTCAAGACATAAAAATCAAAGAATAGCCCAAGCCCTAAAACAGTAACTAAAGAATAAAACCAGACTCATCGGCAACCCATAGCAAAAATGGTTCCCCTCCCCTCTATCTCTCTTCATCTTCGTAAATCTCAGCAGCACTACTCTCTCTCTCTCTCTCTCTCTCTCTCTCTCTCTCTCTCTCTCTCTCTCTCTCTCTCTCTCTCTCTCTCTCTCTCTCTCTCTCTCTCTCTCTCTCTCTCTCTCTCTCTCTCTCTCTCTCTCTCTCTCTCTCTCTCTCTCTCTCTCTCTCTCTCTCTCTCTCTCTATCTATATATATTACTAGCACCGCATCTAATTAGAAATTGGCTCAAGCCAATGAAACAACAAGTTCTCCAACACATGTAACGCTTATGTTTCCAGCTTTTGGTAAAGCCACTATGCAACTTAAAATGCACAATTGTAAAGAGATTCAACACCTTCCCAAACAGAAAATAAAAAGGAAACAATCCCACAGACAAGAAAAGCTGACAATAGCTAATCAAGATGCCCTGTGCCCAATGAAAGGAATCACATTACTGAATTAACAATTTTCTGTACCCTTAGCAACATCTATTCCTATATAGAAAGGGAGGACACCATTTGTCGTCTCCTAATTTTTTGCATCGTTCAACATTTACTCTGAAAAATCTCCCTGTACACTGTGGCCGTGGATTTCCCTACATCTTCACCTATTCTTCCCAAGTTGGGTGGCCGTGGAGTTGTGTTGACAGTGCCATTACTCTGTTAATTATACCCATCATTCCATCTTTCTTCCCGCTTTCTATTCCTCTTATGTATGCTGTCATGCCCCTCTTTCCTTCTCTTCGAAATTCATTGTTCCTTCCTTTCTTCAAATTTGATTCGAAGATGCTTCACAAATTTATTTTGTTGTCCTTGTCAGCCAAACAATTTCTTCATAGGCAACCCTCTGTATTAATCTTAAAAACAAGCGCGCACGTGCACACACACAAAAAAAAAAAGAAAGGACTGACTGATTCTGTTTTCGTGATTGATGACAAAGGAGATTCTTTCATTTTCTTTTACTACATTTTATGTACAAATCTGTTGGGATTAATCTGTCACTTATTTAGTAAATCAAGCAACATTCTCATTTAGTGAAAAGCAAAGATTGAAAATGGGAAAACTTACTGAAGAGGAGGAGACCAGTGAAAGCACCGGCCAAAGAGGAGTAAACGAAACGGCGGACACCCAAATCGAGACAAGCCTCCCATTTCGCATTCATATCGTGCTGCGGAGGTGGAGGATGAATTTCTCTTTTTTCGTCCATGTTCCTCTCTCTCTCTCTCTCTCTCTCTCTCGTTCCCTTCGATTTTCTTAGCTTTATTTCGCTTGAGAGTGATGAACAGATGATTCTTTTAGGGCTCTGAATTTCGGCTTTTACTTTGGGCCTTTTTTCTTTTTGAACGGCAAATTTGGGCCGTGTTGGGTTGGGCTTTATCATACGCTCTTTCTTTCTTTTTTTTTTTCTTATTTTCCTCTTTTTAGGTTTTGAACACATACGAGCTCATTGAGGCTTGGTTTTTCATTTGCTAAAATAGACATTTGCTAAAATCAAGTGAGTAATTTTAGAAAATCAAGTGAGTAATTTTATAAAATCACCTCCCCACTTCATTTGCTAAAATCATTCACTTGATTTTAGCAAATATCCATTTTTAACAAATGAAAAACCAAGCTAGGTGTCCATTTTAGCCTAAGTCCCACAACTCGCTTGTTCCAAAAGTAACAATGTTATGGGTACACCTAACTTGCACCCCACATGCACACTAAGGTGATGTGGTAGAAAATAAGAAGCCTAATGTGTGGTCCACCTGAAATGATAGGTTTCTCCTTGTCTGCCACATTACCTTGGTGTGCATGTGGGGTGCAAGTTAGGTGTAGCCATATCATTTTTTGTTCCAAAAGTACCACCAAATTTTCAACTTTTTTTTAAACTACAAAAACAGTGAAAAGGGGGATCAACGTAGCAAACCTTCTTAGGCCAATTGAACATGACCATAAAGGTTCCCGATTAGTGAAATTGTTGGTTTGAATCATAGTTAATACCTGAAAATACAAGTCCATCACCACTTAGGTACTAGATGGACAAAGAACCCTACACACAAGTCCCGCAGTTGGCGGGAATCCAACCTAGATAAATCGCGTGAGGGAGGCCCCTAGGGTTTCAATACCCATAATGGTGGGAGGGAAGGACCATGGTACTATTTATTTTCTTCATTCGTTCTTTCTTTTTCTTTTGTCTCTCCAAATCATCAACTTGTCGTCTAATCTGAGAGGGTTATGTCTCTCGCTTTGTGAGAGATGTTAGTTTTGTCTTTGGACGAATTTTCGTGTACAAATCGGGTGCTTTCAGACGTGGTTGCTTTACAATGGTATTTGTGCCAACATTGTTCTTACCCTGCGTGATATCGCTGGCAGGGCAACTCGTGGCGGCTTTGAAGATCTTTAGTTTTGGGAGTTCATTGGTGCGAGTATGTTTGGTTGGAGTCCATCAGATCGTCTAGGTATTCTTTGTCTTTTATCTTTAACTAGCACTAAGTCTCTTCAAAAATGTTGATTCTAGGTATGAATATTGTAAGTGACACTGTTTGTGTCAGGCTATGTCTGGGTTAGGGTGAAACACATCAATTACCTTGTGCGTTTCTTGTTCTCTATTAAGATGATTAGTTTGGTTTTGTCCAAGATCTTTGTAATGAATTCCATTTTTGTAAGTGTCATTGGCGTTCATTAATACAATCTTCTCATTTCTGTGTCAAAAATAAATAAGATAGATCGTGTGAGGGAGGAAGGGAGCACTTAATCCCACTCACCCTTGTCATCTAAGCTACCACATTCAATGATAAGTACCACCAAAACTTGGCCTTTAAGAATTGGCACGTGAAATTTACCCAATTCTATACGATGGTCTTGAGATCGATCGGTTGAAGCTATGCTGTTTAATAAAGCTGAAAATTGAATCATGAATTTATTGAGCTAATAAGCGGTTTGATATGTACTAAATCTTAAGCACTAAATTAAATAAGTTGTTTGATCCGTGCAAGGAGCTGAGTTATTTAAATTCACTAATTTTTGTACTTTTGTCTTTCCTATATTGATACTAGAATGGATAAATGAAAAAAAGTACATTTATTAAAATAATAATAATAAAATGTGCAAAATATTAGCAAGATTGTGGTATAGCGGTGGTGGTATTAAATTCACTAATTTTTTTACTTTGCCTTTCATAATATTCATACTAGAACGCAAAAATGAAATCAATAAATAATATATATATATATATATAGAGAGAGAGAGAGAGAGAATATTGGTAAGATGGTGGTCTAACGGTGGTGATGGTTTTAATGGTGGTGTGTTGATTTTGGAGTGGTGGCATCGTGGTTGTAGGGGAGTGATGGTGGCAACATCGTGGTGGAGGGGTGATCATGGGAATAGTGGTGGTGGCTGTGGTGGTGGTCATGGTAGTTGTGGTGGGAGTGGCAGAGTGGTGGTGGTGGTGGATAATGGTGGTAATGGCAAAGTGGTGGTGGCTGTGGTGGTGTAGTGGTGGTCATGGTAGTTGTGGTGGGAGTGGCAGAGTGGTGGTGGTGGTGGATAATGGTGGTAATGGCAAAGTGGTGGTGTCTGTGGTGGTGGTAGTAGTGATGGTGACGGTGGCGGCGGCTGTGGTGGGAGTGTTGGAGTGGTAGTGCAAGTGGTGGTGGTGGTGGTGGTGGTGGGAGTTATGGTGGAGTGGTGATGAGAGTTATGGTGGAGTGGCAATGGTATGTGATGGTGAAAATGGCGGAGTGGCGGTGGCCTAGAGGCGGCATGGTGGTGGGAGTGATGGAGTTGTCACGCCCTCAAATTTTAAAGATAAATATAAGATAAATCCATATAGAAAGTCAATCGAATCAATAGTCCAAGTCAAGGTTCAAGTTCAACTTACATAGTCAAATCACATAACGGGTACCTGTACCCCAAATAAAAGTAAGTAAGTCTTAAGTGTTATTACAATACCCAAGTCAAAAGGTAAGACTTCAAATAAAGTTACAACCCTGAAATTGCAAGTATGGCTATCTCGAATCAGTCTAATGTGACAGGAGAAGAGACTTTAGGGAACAAAAAAAAAAAAAACCAGACCCCTTACAGCCTAAGTGGTAGGGACATATCTGACGAGGAACATTCCGAAACCACCAAAGGTACATTAGAGGGAGCTCTTGAGGGTGGAGGGGGGACAAACCCTCCCCCAAAGTTTGGTCTGAAAAGGAAGCCTGTAGGATCCAGCTTCAACAATAACAAGCATGGGGGAGGGAGCTCAAAAAAAAAAGAAAAAAGGAAGGGTTGTTAGCCCTCTTACCGTATCCTTTTGAGTATTCCAATACTTACACTGCCTATCTCTACATTTTATATATTATGTCCACGCTTCCTATCAATCTTGGTTTTTAGAATATTCGTGGTCTCAATGACCCCATTAAGCAAAAAGAGGCAAATAGTTTTGTGACTAATGACAAGCTTTCACTTGTGGGCTTAATAGAACATAAAATAAAGGGAATTTGGGCTGAGAGGATAATCAAATATATCTGTCTTGGTTGGCATTTTGTGAACAATTACACTCAAGCTCCTAGTGGTAGAATTCTCGTGTGTTAGGACTCAACTGTAGTGTCTGTATGGTTTTAAATCAATTTGACCAATTCATCCATTGTGAAATTGTGCCTAGGTGTTTACATATAAATTTAACCAATCCAATAATTAATTGACACATAATCGAAAGTGCCAAACGTTGGTAATTACTCATCAATGAAGATACACTGGATTAATAAGATAAAGTTAGTTAAATACGATGTCGTATCACTTCTCAATGTAGAAAGACAGTTATTGGCAGTTACGAGCCATTGCTGAAATGAAGATTGGCTTCGAAGCCATAATATCAACTACCAAACATACAAGCTCCACGTGTAAATTCGTGAAACAAGGTGATTGGCAGTTAGAACACGTGGAATACTTCTGGAAAGCAGTTATTTCCTTGACGTGTTATCATTTTAGTTTGTTGAACAAACGTGCAGAATTAAAACTTTTGGAAGAAGAAAGAATTCAAATTCAGACGTGGAGGAAGAATAACTACCAACTCTCAGAGTGAAAGTTAGAGTTCGAAACAAGCTAGATTCAAATTCATGGAGCGGGAAGTTCAAACCACAAGCAACGTCTATAAATAGAAGAAATTGAAGAGTGAAGACCCCCGGACAAATCTTCAACAAACAACTATCAAAAAACTGATGCTTGATTTGTTTATTGGCAAAGTAGTTTTAGGATTTCGAACTCTGTTCGAAGTAGATTAGGAAGTAGATTAGGAATTAGATTTAGGATTTATCTCGATTGTTCTTGTAACAATCACCCCTATCTCGGTTGTTCTTGCAACAACCACCTGTTCGAAGTTTTGTATTTGAAGTTGGAAACAATTTCGAAGTAAGTTTATCTTTGATTCATCAATCGAAGTGTCTTGTTTCTTTATTGTTCTTTGATTTCCTAAGTTTATTGGTTTGCATTTCTTCACTTATTGAGAAAATCCTCTTAATTGAGGTAATTGAACCAACAAAACACAATCGCCTGATTAGGTTTGGTTTTTCCAAAGTTAATCTGAGGAAGGAGATTGAAACTCTCTCTGGTACGCTCGCACACAATTATTTTCCATTGCAAAGAAGTAAAAAGAACCAAACACTAGGACAAGTGGGGTTGTATTCTATGCCACTTTCATGTATGGTGCTAACAAATATTTGGATAGGGTATCTTTGTGGCAGATCATTAAACAATAGAGGTGTAGACACCTCGGTTTTGACCCAGAAAACCTCTCAAGCATTCCTGATGATGAAATGGACCAACTATGCATACCTCGAGGCTCGAAACAAGGCTTGAACTTGCTAAACCATCCAACACCACCGTAAACCCTCCTAAAACAACCTTAAACCAACCAAAGCAACCAAAATACTCCCACAACCATCAAAACAACCAAGCCAATCAACTGTGCTCAAAACCCGTTGAGCACTCAAACCAAGACATCACAATTTGAGTGCTTAAAGCCACCCTTTGGAGCGCTTAAACCTTGTCTAGTCAGCCTTTTGTAGAGCATCTAATCATGAGATTCTGCTGATTTGGGGGACGTATAGCCATTGTATAACTTCCTATACACGTATAATGGCCCCTAAAATGACCCCTATGAAGCCTAATTTTGATTTAAAACATAAAATAAAAGCGGGAGGTTAACAGAACGACACCTCCCGAATGGCCTCGCTTTTCAAAAAATGGAGTTTTCATCATGGATTGGGCCTTGGGATCAATAACCAAGGCATGATACACCCATTGTCGATTGATGGCAGACCAGAGGGAACTAACATTCTGTCATTGTTAAGTATTATGGTACACTACACTCAATACTGACCCAAGGTTGTTTGACGATTAACTGAATAAGAGGTCCAATTTAGCGGAGCGTGTAGCATTAGAAATAGGCATGGGAGAATTGAAGCTCAATGCCGCAGATGGAGAGGAAGATCTTAAGGAGCTTGAAGCCACATGGGAACAAGTCCAACAAATCACTTTTCCCTACCAAACACTATCTATCCCTGCCTACTTCTTTCATTCGCTGAGCACTCCCTCATATTCTCTTTCTATAAAACCACCCCTTCCACCCATTGTTCAGGGGTTACCAACTGATACGTTTCTCTTTAAGGGGTTACCAACTAATACGCTTCTCTTTCTAGCTCTACTAGACCATACACTTCATCTTCCTTATCCAATTCAAGCACAATCAACCAAACCAACTTGATCATGTCTAAAATGATCACCTAGCTCCAAATATGCACCCATCCATCCAAACAATCACTCAATCATCCCCACATTCATACTCCTCTATCCAAAACACCTCATCTCAGTCCAAAAATTAAGCCTCAATACCTCAACTTCATCAAAACCACGAGCTCAAGCCTTGATCACTACCTAAAAGGTAGAAAAACGTGTGAACGATCACGTTTTGGTCAATTTGAGGGTGGCCAATAAGTTCATATGGATTCTAAGTACCTTCTATAAGCTTACAAGGTCCAAGAAACAAAAAGAAGAGATTTTGAAATTTACAGGTCATGGAGAGTTTGAGCACTCAAAGCTTACCCTTCGAGCGCTCAAATTGTCCTGAACCATTTTATGATTTTTGTGGTTTCTAATCATCTCTCGTGATGTGATCATCATTCAATGGCCTTTTGATGATTTTTATGTCTTTAAATCAGTTTATTCTCTCTTGATCATTGATAAATGAATCCAAAAGGCCAAGAAAATGATGTTTCCTCACCATAGAGGAAGAAATGTTTTAAAGAGAAAATGAATGCATCACCTTTATTAGTGATGGCCAGTAGCTTAAAGTTCATAAAAGCATAAAAAAGGCTGAAAAATCACAAAAGCTCATAATCCCTAAATAGGGTTTGAGCGCTAAAAGTAAGATACTTTGAGTGCTCAAAGTATCTTACTGGTAGGGCAACTTCTTTGAAACCCAGCAGTTGCAAGATATCACTTTTGACACTTGGATGTACACCTGAAAAGAATATGTTACTCTTGCTTGGACTAGGTGACAATCCTGAAAAAAAAACCTCAAATTCAGACAAAGATTCTTGAATAAGTTGAATGGACCTTAGCTCTCCTTTGCAAAAGATCATAAGATCATTTGCAAAGCAAATATTGACTATTTTTGTCTGGTCACATTTCCAATGAAAATGAAAGTCAGGGAGTAAGGCCTTCTCATGGAGTATGCATGTCAAAAACTTCCATGACAATGACAAATAAATAGGAGGATAATGGATCCCCTCGTCTAAGGCCCTTTTTGCCTTGAATGGAACCAATAGCCTCACCATTTATGTTAATGGTATAATTTGTCGTGGAGACACATGCCTGTAGCCATTTGATCATTGTGGGATGGAAATTCATGGACGTAACTACATCCCATGGGAAATCCCATCTCACATTGTCATAGACTTTCATTATATCCACTTTCATTGCACACTTTGGAGAGGTGGAACACTTATGGTATCCTTTCATTAATTCATGAGTGAGGAATATGTTGTCAACAATTCTCCTACCCTTAACAAACCCTGATTGGATCGGGTCTATAAGGTCATGAAGGGCAATTTGAAGTCTATTTGCTAATATTTTAGCCATGCACTTATAGACTGTATTTTTTTTTTTAGGGTAATTCAACGTGAAATAGAAAAAAAAAAAGGCTAAGCGAATGTACAACCTATAAGGGGCATATCCTAGGAGGAAAGAAAATAAAAGAAAAGAAAGAAAATGTGAATACCTATGCCAAAAGGCTACATACGACTATAGGGAAATATAACAAATGTTTCCTAGCTATCTAAAAAAAGGGTATAAAAATGAATGACAAAAGGATTTAGGTGCTGGATCCACATGATTCAATGAGGATTGGACTTCAACTTGAAAGAAAACCTTGAAGTTGTCCACTTGAGAAGGCTCATTGATAGAACTTAGGTGTTGGAGCATACGACCCACACTTGAGTAAGGCACTACCACCTGCCTAAATGGAACAATGGGTCGAGGCCCAAACATGTTAACATTAAAAGAGAATTAGGACTAGGCTTTTTGGATGGCCCGTGAATTTTGAAGTAGTCCAGGAAATGAACAAAGGAGCTTGGGCAGGCTGGTCCACTTGAGAAGTCCACTTTTGCAACTTCTGACATTTGAGAACATTGGTTGGCATAAACTGGATGCATTTTGAGCCGGCTTTGTGGACGAACACGAGGCTCATGGGTAGGCAAATCAAAAAGTCCAGGGACACCCCCCAAAGATATGCCCAATAAAGTAATAGAGATCTAAAACTAAGTATAGATCAATCTGGCTTGAGCAAATGTAAAGCCAAATGGAACAATCTAAAATGCAAATCAAACTTGAGACCTATATTACACTAGGATAGCCCCATAGTGATAGGCCAAAAGAAATAAAATAAAAATTGAAGTTCATAAGGAGAAATATAGTTGCATAGGACATCCCCAGAGGATAGGGTATTCCTCACACAAAACTAATCAAAGAAACGCATGAAAAGGGGCTGCAAAAATCTAGAACTTTGCAGCACACTAACAATGAACAAATCATAACAATCGATGAAACTCGAGATGTGAGGCGATTCTGGAAATTCTTCAAGCAATATAGACATTTAAATCAAAATTGATCACCTAAGAATGCATAATTCCTCATGTGAATCACAAATAATAACCCAGAACCAAAGTAAACAATGAGAAAACCTAACACATAAGTGTGCTCACACCACAACTCCTTCGACAAACTCACACTTCCGAATCTCTCACTAAGGTTTCGAGTTCCCTCATCTTTTCTCGCACAATTACCCACCAATTGTTACCTCCGCTCACAAAGAAAGGCAGAGGTTGAACCACTTTTCGCACTTGGATAGCACGCATGGAATAGATCACACAACTCAAAAATCAATAGGACTAGCCAGCACTGCTTCTAAGGTTACTGAATTCCATAACCAATTGATGCAATAGACACAGAAAGCAATTCACGGGGACTGATGGGTTACACCCATATCCACTCTAAGAGCCACCTGAGTTGAATAGAACATATTAGAACCAACAAAAATTGAAATTAATGGGAATCCCATCAAGTGGGCACAAGCCCCCATTCACTAGCCAACCTACTAACTTTAGATCCTTGAGGAAGATCCAAAGATAAATTCAGCACAAAAGATAATACATGGGGCACCCAAGGTGATCCCACAGTATTCAGTAAATAGAGCTGCAACATTAAAAGTATGGTCTTATAGTAAATACAGACAGTCGCAAAATATCAGTACCATACAACACCTAAAATGATACCATTAAATACATGAGAGATTCTCAGGAGGAGGTGCAAGAGTAATATCATCCTCCATTATTCAACAACTAGCAACTTGACCCATACAAACTTGCAATATCTAAGAGATAGGGTCAGAAGCCCTTTTCCTACACAAAACTACACAATTCAAGTAACCCCCACACCCCATTATCTAACTAGCCTACTAGATTGGGGACTTTCGGGGAAATCCATTGATAAAAGTCTCGATGTAATGATCATGCTTATTTTTTCTACAACCACACTGATTGCACAAGTTATGTTTTGAAACTTTCCTAGACTTCTTTCAATCCAAATGTAGTAAACAATGATTGTGAAAGCCAACTTGATTATGGTGGACCTTAATGTTGTGCCTTTAACAGTAGAGAGGAAACCAATCCAGTTTGTCCAAGATCTGGGAGACCAAGTTTAAAAAATCCTAGTTGTAATGGCATTCTAAACTTGGAATGATATGGGCCATTGAAAATAGGTGATCACGGGTTTCAATTCCAAGATAGAACCTATAGCAAGATGTAGCCTTTGTGCCAAAATAACCAACCTATCCTCTGTGTATAGCCTATTCAAAATAATTAGCCAGGTTATGACACTGCATTTTGGTACATGACTAGGAAGCCAAATTAGTTTGTGCCAATGAACGTACTTAAATTTGCCACTAGTTACGATGCATCATTAAGTCTTAATGAGGTAGTAAGAGTAAAATCTCAAGATCCCTAATGTCATCTTTAAGACCCCTAATACTCTCTCTACAACATTTCTTGCCATAGAGTGCTTCATGTGGCATGTATCCATACCTCCATATGTTAATGTGGTATCTTTGACCCTTGTATGGTGCCAATAATCTTGGGTCATTAGTGTAGACAACATCGATAAGGTAATAACAACCTACAAATGGGATACAATGCCTACATGACAACTTTTAATGGAATGTAGACATATATTGTGTAATGGACACCTTTTAAAATCACATACAGTTTGGAATTTTCAACCCGTTAGGCCTCATGATGGCACTTTGGAACACTCTCGAATCTATGGCAGAGCCTTCCCAACTGGACAAAGCATATATGAATTACAGGTTTTGACTAGCCACTCCTAACACATTTGTAGCGTAGTCACATTTCCTTGACCTATAGCGTGCCTTGTGTTCATTTTTTTTTTTTTTTTGGGGGAGACAGATATGAATGTATCGTCTAAAGCCGCTAGACAATTCTACGATAGATGAGGGAAATTTGTCGTACTAAATTTTCGTTCAAAATTATAAGTAGAAAGTAATTAAATTTTTTAAATAACAAATATGTACCTCAAACCACTTCCACCTAGCATCTGGCTCAATAGTGAAATAGGTTGGAGATGATGCCATAATTCATTGTGAAGGCGCAACACAACCAACAAAACTGCATCGAACTAACTAGGGCTGAAACCGGTTCGGTTCGGTCCGGTTCTCGGCCATTTTTGTGTGAACCGGGAAAAATCGGTTTGGGAGGTTCACTGAACCGGAACTAGTTACATAGATCTCGATTTGGTTCAGTTCGGCAAAAGCAAGGGCAAGAGATTTGATTGAGAGATACCCATGGATCAGATTGAGAAAATCAAAGAAAATTAGAGAAAAAGCACCAAGAATCCGGATCGTGAAAGGAGATGATACAAATTTACAAAGTTAATATACTTATCAGTTCAAAAAAAAGCAAAAAAAAAATGCATATATATACACACGTGTATATATATATATACCAGGTCCAACAAATTTACACTCATGGTCTACAAACTTACCAGATGGCTCAGCTATTCAATTCTTCCTTGCCTCTAAAGACTCAGCCATTCAATTCCAAGAATCAAAGGAACCAGATTACCAGATCTCAAAAAAATCAACTCAAAAGGCTGCATTTGGCGACGAACCTTCCAGACTTCCACCATCTGATCACCTTTTGAGTATATATATACCAAAGGGAGAGAGACGGGAACAGACATGGACGAAGATGTGGACGATGAGCCGATGATGATGATCGACGATGGGTTTCTCTCTCTACATCGCCTGGAGTCTCTCTCACTATTTGGGAAAAGGTTTTGGAAAGTGTTGAGTTGGGATGGGAAACTTTCAATGCACTAGTATATATATAAGAAATAAACTACATGTAATAAGTATAATACTTATCCAATTCAAACATGAGAAGTTGCTCAGCCTAGCTGGAAACATCGTTGCACTCCACACGCGAGGTCACGTGGTTGATCCCTGGGCCTTTTATTTTTCAAGGTATATTATGTATACCGGTTCGGTTCGCGTAAAAATTCCTCTGAACCGTGAACCGAACCTGTTTTAAAATTTTCTAATTGCTAGGAACCGAATCGATTAAAGAAAAAAACCAAAAAAAAAAATCGGTTCGGTCTGGTTCTTCGGTTTTTTATTTCACCCCTAGAACTAACTATTTCCCCCAATCTCCAAAATTGGCAGGTGCTATGGCTATTCTTCGTATGGTGCGAGAAAATCCACATAAAGATGGCAACTTTCTCTACAAGAGTGAAATTCCTAGAGTCTTTTAGGCCTTTTTGATCAAGTAAATGGCACAACTTCATGAACACATGCCTATTTAACCTCAATTTTTCGTGACAGTGTTTGTCACTCTCGTGTACTAACCTTTTAATGCCATCTATTTGGTGTTGGTAAGCATTAGTTTATTCAATAAGAGGAGGATTCCACTTCCTTCGTCGTACCTTTTTAGCAATCAAGTCCATAATTAACATGTGGAGTTGAAAAATACTACTAAAACTCTCATGAAATATATCACTGCTAACAATGCCTTACGGTTTGCGTTCTTTCTTCGTTCACGTTTCGTTATTCTAACCATCTATGTGTAAATAAAACATTGAAATTAGGGCAAACTGTTACTATGAAATTTAGGGCAAAATCTTACTATTCAATTGAATAAGCGCAAAAATTAGGGTTCAAATATTAGCCAACACTAGACTAGGGCAAAATCAGAGCCTGTTTGGCTGGTGGATTTAGGGGGAAAATCTCCAAATTAGGGCAAAATCAAAGAAAATACAACAACACCAACAAATCTCATAAATTAAGGCAACATCAAGAACATCAAAATTAGAGTGAAATCTACGAAATTAAGGCAACAAAATCTCACACATTAGGGCAACATCATAGTATCAGAATTAAGGCAGCATCAAAACCAAATCAAGACTGAAAACCATGAAATTAGGGCAAAATAGACAATTGTTTCAAATCCATAAATTAGGGCAAAACCAGATCCTTTCAGTCCCATAAATTAGGACAAAAAACTATTTGAAATCAACACCAATCACACCAGATTGAACTTGTGTGCACAGATAAACAATGGAGTTGGTTTAAATGCCTGTGAAATGATTGAAAATGAAGTCGAGTAAGAGCGAAAATGGAGTCACACCTTCGATCCGGCAACTTCCCTCTTCTCTTATCTCTTATGCTCTTTTTGAAAACCAACCCACAAAACAATCGATTAGTAGAACAATGAAAAGGGAGAGTGGATTTGGAGGGGCAAAAACGTACCAAAATCACCTGGATATGCTAATGACAGGTCAACCAACACTTCACAAATCCACTTGAGGGTGGGATATTTGTAAGATGAACAGTCATTTAGCTAGGGGGAGTAGATGGGCTGCCAAAGAGTAGATTTGTAGTGGGACCATGAGTGTAAATCAAGGCTCTTCACAAATCACCCTCAATATCCACCAGCCAAACAAGCTCTTAGTTGTGTGGCTAAGTTAGGGCATCCACAATGGGCTCTCAAAATAACTCTTAAGTGAGGCTCCTAACATTTACCTAGCCATGCGATCAATTATTGTCTTCAAATGGGCTCCCCATACAAGCTTCTAAGGGTAACTACTAAGTTTGGCTCCTACCACATTAGTTAAATCTAGGTAGCCTTGTAGCTAACTTTAAGTGAAAACCAAAGTCTTTAAATATTTTTTTAATGTAAAATTTTTAAAGATAAAAGATTTGATTGGTTTATTGGTTCACTGGTTCTACTAGAAAAGATTTTTTTTATTTTTTTATTGTCTGGAGAAGAAAAATATGAATTTAATATAAACAAACAAGTTCTATATATTAGTATATAAAGGCCGTATACAAATACCCATACCAGTTAAAAAAAAAAGACGTTGGGATATGCAAAAAATTAGGGATTTTGGAATATTGTAGCCATTTGAATTATATCAATTTATGGGTTCGATACTTTTTGATTTTTTTTTCACAAAATAGAGAATGTTTTTACTAGCCTATTGAGTATACACACATCCTTTCTAAATTTAGTAAGTTTTAAGAGTGAAAAGTAGACTCCAATTATACATGTATAGGCATTTTAGGATATAGCTTAGGAATAATTTTTAGTCTATTGTAGATGCCCTTAGATGTGGGAAGAGCGCCAAAAATAGTGATCACCGAAAAATGAAAAAAAAAAAAACTATTTTATCCTTCAAGTACGAATACCCACAAATTGTAGAGTCCAAGGAGAAGTTTTTAAGAACTAGAGGGAGACCAGATGCTAACTCCAAAGTCCAAACCCTAAAAACCCCTTTATGCCAATTTACAAAAACTTCGACACTGGAAATACCAACAGACCAAAAACCTTCCCGCCCTCTCTCTCTCTCTCTCTCTCTCTCTCTCCCCATCCACTAATAAACACACATATACCGATATACGTCTCTCTCTCTCTCTCTCTCTCTCTCTCTCTCTCCACAGACCTGTTCTTGACTGTATTGGAAATGCTCAGAAGAGATGCAGAAGCTATTGCGCCGAAACTCTTCAACCCCCATTCGCCGCTCCGTATCTAATATCTCCGCCACTAGCAGCTTTCTCTCTCTGGAGTTTAACAGCAAGTACAACAACAGTAAAAACTTTTCTCTTGGGTTTGCGAAGAAGAACAGGAACACGAGCTCATTTCTCCCTCAAATCTCTTTACAGCAACTCAAAATGCCTGCGGCCACACTCCTCCATCTCCACCCATCCTCCGCCCTCAAAAACCCCACCACCTCTATTACTTTCAGCTATCTGCCCACCAAACCCCCCAATACTGTTCCTTTAAGGGCTTGGTTTCGCACTGCTTCTGATAAGAGTTTTCCGTTGCCCGCTGCTACGTTTGGTTCTAGTGAGGGGGTGAGGGATTTGGAGGGAGGTGATGGAGGAGAGAGGGAGAAGGCTGAGTCATCGGTGGCTTCGGGTTCGGGAGTGAAGCCTGTGAGGTTGGATAGGAGACAAGGGGGTTCTTCGGTGGTTGGAAATTCTGATTTGTTGGGAATTCCGGGTGTGGGACCAAGGAACTCGAGGAAGCTTGTGGAGAAGGGGTTTTCTGGTGTTACTGAGCTCAAACAACTCTATAAAGACAAGGTAGATATCCCTCTTTCATACTTACTCTCTGTGGTCTTCAGTTGGAGTTTGTCTGGTTTGATTGGTGTGTTGTAGTTCATGTTTATTTGGCTGGATTAATAATCGTAACTGCTTATTTACAATACATAGGTGGTCATCAGTTGGACCTTTGACTAAATAACATTTGTTTGTTAGTTTGAATCACAGAGGCCAGAGCAAGCAAATCATAGGTTTATGTTGGTAAATGGAAGTTGTTGTGTTTTAGGAATTTTTTTGTTTACTTCTGTATAAAAATATTGTGTAACATGGAATATACTATTTAATTGACTATTTCTTGTGTGGAGGATAGGATAAGCTGATGTGAAGTCAGTTAACATCTGGACTTTGTGAATATCAAGCCATATTTTAGTGACTATAAAGTGGTCTAGGGGTCGAAAATCTTACCTTATTTGTGTTGTCTGGTCATGTGATTCCTCTTCTTGAATCTTGACTCATATTGTAAATGTTTCCTTATTGTCTCTATGTAACTTGTTAAAAATGAAATTTTAGTTACTTCTCAGAGCTGTCATCTGAATGAATCTGCTCTGAACATTTGCTCACATAAAAATCTTGACAAGTGTCTCATTTCCGATGTCCTCAAAAACTCATCGGACTATTTTTATCATGTCTTATAGAAGGAAAAAGCACGTGATGCTGTGTATAGTTGAGAAATGTCTTATGGAAGGAAAAAGCATGTGATGCTGCTGAGTATAGTTGACAACTTAATTCTTACAGTGTCATTCCAAGGGACACTTAATCTCTACCTTCTCTTTCACATATAGACCTGTTAATGCCTTCATTGTCGAATCTCATCAATACTCATGAACCCGTTTGAAATCATGATGTCAAAACCCCATACAATGAGACTAAATTTCCAAGCCTACAAGAAATCATACTAGTCTCATGGATTTGATTCAGTTGATGGACACAGTTCATAAAAACACGCAAAAGCATTTGTGGGTCTTTTAAGTTTTCAACCGAAAGAAAAAAATGCCAATGCTGTTCTAAAACATTTTAGTGGGGTTGAAACCCAATATTCGAACCAAAGGATTTGTTTTATAACCATGCACCATGTAACCAGTATTCTTGGGATTGCTTGTATTTAAACAAGTCCAACATAATGTCTTTGGTTGAGACCTGAAACCAAGCACAGCTGTAAACAAAGCTAGTTGACCCAGATCGCGAATAACAATAAAACCATTATTTTGCAAGAGGTCATATCTTCTGCAGCTCTGCTATTCATTGATTTTTTTCGTTGGTCGTTATGTGATAAGTACTCCTCCGTCCCTTTTTTAGTGTCGATATTTCCATTTTGGGTTGTCCCTTAATAAGAGTGTGTTTTGAAAAGTTAATGGGTAAAAGTTTGTATAATTATCATTTTGCCCTTTTGAAAAGTTAGTGGGTAAAGGGTTAATGGGTTAATGGGTAAAAGTGAAGGACAATTTTGGAAAGTTGAGATAAAAAAGTTGATGTGAAAAGTGTGAAGTGGTGGTAAAAGTTGATGTGAAAGGTGTAATGATAATGTTTCTTTAATAAGTTGGATTTACGAAGCAACACACTTAAAAAGGGATGGAGGGAGTATATATTTTCTTTTGATTATAGTTTTGCACTTCTGAATAGTTGTAACAGGGGTGGAGGGAGGAGTCAGGTCTCTTGTGAATGTGTTAAACCTCATATTGTAAGTCTCCTAACATGGGTGGAGAGAGAAGTTAGGGTCCTGACTCGTATGTAGTATTCCAGGACACCATGCATCCATATGAGTCGGTTATTGAGTTTGTATTTTAATTCCAACTTTTGGCCAGCAAAAGTTATTACAGCAAGAAATATAACTGTTTTGAGACATGTGGGTTACATTGAACAATATTTTGAATCGGTTATGTAAGTAGTTTGAAATGTTTTGAGAATTCTATGATTGACCAGATCCCTTGTTAACTGAGACCCAACTAGTCATGTTGTTAAGTGAGACCCACCCCCTTCCCGTCCTTATTCTCGTGTTGGAACGTGGCTACTCTTGTATCTTGGAGTCAAAAATTTTTATTTGGTGTTCTTATTGTTTGGTAAGATGCTATTGTAATGTGATGCTGTGTAGTTGAGAAATTTAATTCTTACAGTGTCATTCCAAGTCACACTTAATCTCTACCTTAGTTGCATGAAGCGGGATCACAAATGCGTGCGCGGGGTGGGTGATCATAGAAGTGTGGGAGCGTGTAGGGAAAATTATTACAATTATAATTTTTTTTATGTAGTTAAATAATATTTCTTGTAATTATTTTTTCCATTTGTAAAATTTTAATATTTGAAATAAAAGTACACTGCCTATATGTTTTGTGATAAAATGATAGTAAAAGTCCCAAAAAAACTATGGAATCTATAGTTTTATTGTCCAAATATACAAACCAGTAGCAAATGAATAATAGGGTCCATTATAAAGTAAGTACAAGCCCAATAACCCAAGCCCTAATTTGTAAAAGACCAACAGCTACCGTCAATCTTCTCTTTCAGCAGCAATCATTCTTCTCGACAATCGTCATCGGCTTCCAGGCTTTCCCACCGACAATTGGTTGCCAAACCACGTACGAAAGAAGTACAGATTTTTTCACGTATTGACCTGTTAATGCCTTATCTCATCAATACTTATGAAGCCGTCTGAAATCAGGCAAAACCCCATACAATGAGACTAAATTTCTTCTTCTTCTTCTTTTCACATATAATGCCTTCTCTCATCAATACTTGTGAACCCGTTTGAAATCATGATGGCAAAATACCATACAATTAGACTAAATTTCCAAGCCTACCAGAAATCATTCTAGTCTCATGGATTTGATTCAGTCGACTGTCACAGTTCATAAAAACATGCAAAAGCATCTGTGGTTCTTTTAATTTTTCAGCCGAAAGAAAAATGGTTATGCTGTTCTAAATCATTGTAGTTGGGTTGTAACCCATTATTCGAACTAAAGGACTTGTTTTATAACCGTGAACCATGTAACCAGTATTCTTGGGACTGCTTGTATTTAAACAAGTACAACATAATCTCTTTGGTTGATACCTGAAACCAAGCCGAACTATGAACAAGCTAGTTGGCCCAGATTGCGAATAACAATAAAAGCATTATTTTTGCAAGAGGTCATATCTTCTGCAGCTCTGCTATTCATTTTATTATTATTATTATTATTTTCATTATTTGATAAATATATATTTTCTTGTGATTATATTTTTGCGCCTCTGAATAGTTGTAATAGGGGTGGAGGGAGGAGTAATGTTTCTAGTGAATATGTTTTACCCTTGTATTGTAAGTCTCTTAACATGGGTGGAGAGAAGAGTTAGGGTCCCGACCCGTACGTAGTATTCCGAGACACCATGCATCTATACGAGTTAGTTATTAAGTTTGTATTTTAATTCCAACTTTTGGCCAGCAAAAATTATTACAGCAAGAAATATAACTGTTTTGAGCCACGTGGGTTACATTGAACAATATTTTGAATCTTTCATGTAAGTAGTTCAAAATGTATTGAGAACTCTATGATTGACTAGATCCCTTGTTAGCTGAGGCCCAACTAATCATTTTGTTAAGTGAGACCCACCCCTTTCCGTCCTTATTCCCATGTTGGAATGTGGCTACGCTTGTGTCTTAGAGTCAAAATTTTCATTTCGATGTCCTTATTGTTTGGTTCGATGCTATTTTAATATGTGTATGCATTTGATGTACATTCCTTTGTGTTTTCTTTTGTACCTATATGCTTATTGATGAAGGTATTCTACAATTTTCCATCTTATGCAATATGTACGACATACAAGTTTAAGTGACAAAATGGGACACGATATGTATCACGATTCAGTGACATTGGTGATATTGAGATCCAACTTGGGGAATCAGTTGTTGCTAGTCAGTTTATTTGGAAGATTTTGCAATCGAACTCAGCAACCAGTTGCTGCTAGTCAGTGTGTGGAAACTTGGCAAGCTCATTTGTCGACGTGAATTAAATTTGCAGAAACTTTTATGATGTTAAGATGAACCTCAAGCATTCCAGAATGAGAGTGTTTTCTTTGGCCTCTTGCAGTTTTTTGGGAAGTCTAGTCAGAAGATGGTTGACTTTCTGCGGAGTTCAGTGGGCATTACTCATAGAAACCATGCTGAGAGTATAGCTACTTTTATCAAACAGAGTGTGGATGAAGAGTTAAAGGACAGTTCGAAACCTGATATGCAGCCGACCCCTAAGAAGAGACTCACTTTCTGTGTTGAAGGAAATATCAGTGTTGGGAAAACAACTTTCCTGCAGAGAATAGCAAATGAAACACTTGAGCTGCAAGATCTTGTTGAGATTGTTCCGGAGCCTGTTAACAAATGGCAGGATGTTGGTCCGGATCACTTTAATATACTAGATGCGTTCTATGCTGAGCCACAAAGGTATGCATATACCTTCCAAAACTATGTGTTTGTTACTAGAGTTATGCAGGAGATGGAGTCATCTGGTGGAATTAAGCCCCTCAGGTTGATGGAGAGGAGTGTTTTCACCGATAGGATGGTACGCATCTCAGTTCATAATGTTGTTTATTTGTTTTTATGACCCCGACTCTAGCTGGTTGACTAGAGTGTGGGTTTCTTAGTTTCCATTTGCAGGATAGCAGGATTTGTCTTTTTGATCACTGACTGCGACTGATTGTCTAAAATATGGGGGCCTTGACTTTTTCCCCGATTTTTAATCCAATTTAAGAGGAGAAAAATGTTGATGGTTTCATGGCTGATGTATTCTTCTTGTTACTTGATGAAAGGTCTTTGTGCGAGCTGTTCATGAAGCTAAGTGGATGAATGAGATGGAGATCAGTATTTATGACTCATGGTTTAATCCATTTGTGTCAAGTTTGCCTGGGCTCGCGTTCGATGCCTTTGTCTATCTTAGAGCAAGCCCTGATACTTGCCACAAGCGGATGCTGCTACGCAACAGAACAGAAGAAGGCGGAGTTTCACTGGACTATCTTCATGACTTGCATGAAAAGCATGAAAGTTGGCTTCTCCCTTCCAAAAGTGGAAGTCATGGGGTATGGTCTGTCAGTAAGCTGCCCCACCATATGGACTGCTCTTTACATGCTGACATAAGGGACCGTGTGTTTTACTTGGAGGGTGATCACATGCATTCGAGCATTCAAAAAGTACTCACTGTGTTCACTTTACATTTCCAAATTTTTTTTCAAAAAGATTCTTTCTTCATCTCTCATCTTTCCAATCATTAATCACATTTCTCTCTACTCATACCTCTCTCCAATGATTATTTTCATTTCTCTCTCTATCTCTCTCCAATTATTACACTTCTCTCCAATTATTGCTTTTTCCCAAAACCCATTCAAACACTATCTCAAAAATATTTCTCAAAATATTCTTCTCAAAATTCTCAACCAAACAAAGCCACTATACTTTGCATAGTTTGCTTGATTTTTGGGATTTCAGTAGTGGTTTTGTGCTCAGCCCTGCTTGGTTATGTGCAGGTTCCTGCTTTGGTTCTAGATTGTGAACCTGATATCGATTTTACGAAAGATATTGAAGCAAAGCGGCAGTAAGATAATTGTTACTTCATAATGCTTCACAATTCACATTTTCTGAATTCATCTTCTTGTTTACATTGTCTTGTCCTATTTCTGATTAATTTATATTATGCCTGTTGGAGATGGGTTAATCAGATGATATCCTTTAGGTTTCTCTATTTTATCCCGGCTCAAGATTCTTCATTGGGAGGACTTCCAAGACTAACCTCCGCACCAATATTAATGCCCTTATAAGATGGTTGATGGAACATAGGATATCTTTTTGTTTTCATCATTTTACCTGATTTTACGTTCTCCATTGGGAGGACTGAGGACTCAGATCTAAGATTAACCTCCACTCCCTCGCCAAACTCTCACTTTATTGACGTGGATTATTATTATATCTCCTTGCAAGACTTGAACCTTGTCTGGAAATAGTTTGAATGCTTCACTTGGGGGCTTTTTTTGATTCTTTCACAGGATCTAATGTGCTAATGCCTGCATCTTTTTTTTTCTTTCCTGATAACCGGATGTCCGGGCCAGCTTGTGCGCACCTTGGCTAATTCTGGGGCCCTAAAGTTACAGACCGGACAAACCTCTAGTGGCCCCAAGGTTTGGAATGTTTGGCTTCCGTGGGAATAGAACATGTGATCTCATGGAGGAGCACTTATTGCTTCTCATAACCACTAGGCCAAACCCATTGGGGTTACTGCCTTGCTGTTGTGTAGTCTTTGTGGAAAAACATTCATGACACTCATTTATTAGTAAAAAGTTAGATGAAGAATTCCTATTATGAATAAAAAAATCATCAAAAAATACAAGGGCTATTTGTCATAAATGTTGTGTGAGTTACATTATCTGCAAGTTAAATGTTATTGAATTATTTGATTGCTTACTGATTGCTTCTATATGATAATGGTTATTTGGTAAACCTTACTCCCTCATTCTTTGTTATAATGTGTGGGTTTGGATTGCAATTTGCAAGAGACCCACGTCTCCTATGTGATATAAGTACCCAATAGCCTGTGCCTATGGCACTCTCTAACAATATACCCACACGTTTTCTGTATATTCCCCCATGCCGGGAGGGAACTGGAGTGATGACCTTCTGTTTGTAGAAAGGAGACTCGTGCTAATGTTTTTCCTTGTAACTTCGATACAGTTCATTATCGTTTTCAAGAAAAACACAATACCGTCAACTACTAAACTGTCACTCAGAATATTTCTCACCATGCCACCAAAGAGCTCTCTCTCTCTCTCTCTCTCTCTCACTCATAACCACAACTCCATAACAACCTTTGTTGCATTGCAAGTGCATAGGGGTGTCCGTAAACCATCTTTTGTTGTATTGCTCCATGGCATCAAAGCTCAGGGTAATTTCGTTCTTAGTTTTTGGTGTAGCTTGTTTATGTCTACGTCAATGAATCATATTTTTCGTTGCTTGTATAGGGGATGTGACGCCTGGAAATATGAAGGCATGGGAAATGGCTATTATATGGCTTTGAACGGTCTTTTCATACATTCTTTTATTTGTTGATATGTGGGGGATTTGTATCCCTTAATATGCACCATTTAGCATCTTTCTTTCTATAGTGGATGCACTTATTTTTCCAGGCATATGAAAGCTATATATTTGACCTTTATCTTTTTCCCCATATGAACAGCCATCCACCTATTGGTTTGAACTCTTTCAACTAGTTATGCACCATTTTTTTGAGTTGGTTATTTTGATTTGATGTTGTGGTGGTTGACTGGTGGTTGGAGTCGATGTTTTGTAACCCAGACTGTTGAGCGAACAGTAAAAGGGACTGGGTGGACAGGTCACGGTTGAACTGGATTTGGACCGTCATGTCATAATTATACGTAAAATAATTGCTTCTGGATTCGGACTGTCATGCCACAATTAAACATAAAATAAATGCTTATTATGTCAAACTATTAACAAACAAAAACTAACTAATCCTAGAATATAAAATAATATCTGTGTGAAAATGTTGCATGATTTGAAGTAAAAGCCAGAAGGTGAGGAGGGTTATTATTTCATGAGACATCCCACATCGGTAGCCTTCACCACTTGAGACATCCACTGAAGCTATTAAAGCATTAGAGTGCCCCCTAGAACCAACGGAGAACCATTTTCTTTGGTTGCGCTAGCATTGACAGCGTTATACCCGAGGATGGGTCTCCATGGAAAATGCAATATCATAATGTGGCCCGAGTAAAACTCAAAATTGTTGCCTGTTCGGATCAGTTAACCTGTCACCGGTCACCACGGTTCCCGGTCAATCCGTCGAAAGTAAGCAGTTCTTGCCAAATAGGTGGTTTTGCAGAAGTGACAAATTTTTGAGTAAACCGGACCAGAGTGTGAGCTGGTCAACGGTTCAACCAGCTGGTCTGATCCACTTTTTAAAAGATTGGTAGGAGTTTCTTGTCAATTGTCCAGTTTGATGTAATCATCATGGTTTTTGTAATTCATCTCCCACCAATGAACACGGGAAAAAACATTTTGGTCTGGATATTGCGAATTGCATATGGTGCATGGATGGTAGCGTTTCTCGTATAACAGAGTAATTTGTGTTATTAACATTACATCACCAAAGGCGTGTTGTTGATTGGAGAGGGATTCCATGGGGTATTTTGAGTTTTGCTTACACGCGAACTATTTTATGAGTAGTTCATGTGGACACGACATGATATGCTTCATTTTTAATTTTCCGTCTTAAAGTTCTCTTAGGTAAAAGGTGTTTACAAGGTTCAATATAGCTGTTCTATCGACCTATACACACAACCTTTTAGGGAGGACAATATTGAAGCTGTTGGAAGAAGAATGCACAGTAGAATAAAGGATGTTTATAAGATAGGCTAGTTTCTAATTTACTTCCATATTTGGTGCTGTATAGGAAATGCATAGACATTTGGGTCTCAATACACATTCATGGATTGACAATTCCCTCTTTTGTGGTATTTTTTTTCTTTTATTTGATGTCTCTTTCTGGATGAATTATAATTTTTTTTTACCTTCAGGTTCATTTTGTGTTACATTTTCTTAAGGAATTGGGTGTTTATGTTCTACATTGACCTCCTTCAATTTTGCTTTTGTGAAGGTATGCGCGCCAAGTTGCAGCATTTTTTGAATTCGTGAAGAAAAAGAAGGAAGACCCAACTTACAAAGTTGGTGAAGCGGCAATGAGTGGCCAACCAAACGTACTGCTCGGCCATAATGGTGGGTTCTGGGTACCGAATGGAAAGCATTTGCCGGGACCACCCCTCAAATCTTTGGATTTTGGGAGAGCAATGTCATCCATCCCAGGATAACGCACCTCTGCTATTTTCTGGTCGGTGCTGTGGATCCCTAGTTTATTATCCCTGTATATATGGTTAGTTTAGGGTGCACACTCAGGATTGTGTCATCAGCTAGCTCTCTTGCTATCACAGTTGAACATGAGCCCTCACAAGCTTAATGTTCAGAAAAATGTCTCAGAGTGCATAGTTAGGTATCACCCCTGTAGATTCTGAATCTGACGTGGTTAAGGTTGATGCATGTTGAACTTTTGTTGTCCGCTTGTGAAATTGTTTTAACCTAGAGACATTCTAATCTTCACAGGGAAGTGTTATTGGCACTCCCTTTTTTTTTTTGGGTCTCTATCAATTCCCTCTTCACAAAGATGCTTTGTCTTCAACTACTAGCAGTGTGCTCTATTTCGGTGATGAAGCTTTGTTTCTTTGAAAGCTATGTCTGTGTTTGGATCCTTTATCTGTAGAAAGGTCTGTGGAAGAAACAGAAAAGTATCGAGAAAAAAGAGGGAAACAATGGCTTCACAAATTCCCTTTTCTTTTCTTTTTTTGTCTTCCACAAATCAGTCCATAAATTGGAGATCTAGACATGGTTTGTTTCTTAGTTCTTATCTGTACCGAGGCCTGAATATTTGGATTATCGTGCCTGAGTTCAAACTGCTGATGATGGAGGTAAGCGGTAAGCATGATAGAGAAGGAAAATAAAGTTGAGGATGCTAATAGATATGTATTGCCTCGTAAGCTCTTGAGGAATATGGATTTAAAGGGATTTATGGTGGCTAGGAAAAATGATTGGGAAAGTCGAAGAACGCGTGCTTTTTCTGTGTAAGCAACGCCATCATGGAAATCTTTGATGTTTTTTGAAGGTAAAATCTTTGATATTTAGTTACCTTTGTGAAGGGATGTTTGCAAGAAAGAAGTAAAAAGAAAAAGATGAAGTAAATGCTACCATTAGATTTTTTTAATCTTTCATCATTGTAATATAGTTTGTCTTTTTTTTTTTGAAGTAAATATTTTCGCTACCGCAAAAGTAAAATCTTGACTCCATCCCTATGTGTAAGCACCGCCTGTTTATATATAAAATTAATCAATCCAATAATTAATTGACACGTAATCAAAAGTGTCCAACGTTGACAATTACTTCTCAATGAAGATACACTGGATTAAAGAGATAAAATTGAGTAAATACGATGTCGTATTATTTCTCAAATTGGAAAGACAGTTATTGGCAGTTATAAGTCATTGTTAAAATAAAGATTGGCTTCGAAGCCATAATATTAACTGCTAAACACATAAACTCCACGTGTAAACTTGTGAAACAAGGCAATTGGCAGTTAGAACACGTGAAATATTTCTAGAAGGCAGTTATTTCCTTAACATGTTATCATTTGAGTTTGGTTAAACAAACGTGCAGATTTAAAGCTTCTGGAAGAAGAAAGAATTCAAATTCAGACGTGGAGGAAGAATAACTACCAACTCGAAGAGTGAGATTTAGAGTTTGAAGTAAGCCAAAGTTCAAATTCGTTGAGCGGGAAGTTCAAACTACAAGCAGCGTCTATAAATAGAAGAAATTGAAGAGTGAATGCCCCCGGACATATCTTCAACAAACAGCTATCAAAAAACTGATACTTGGTTTGTTCATTGGCAAAGTAGTTTAGGATTTCGAACCCAGTTTGAAGTAGATTAGGAAGTAGATTAGCAAGTAGGTTAGGATTTATCTCGATTGTTCTTATAACAATCACCTTTATCTCGGTTGTTCTTGTAACAATCACTCGTGCGAAATTCTGTTACTCTGTATTTGAATTTGGAGACGATTTCGAAGTAAGTTTATCTTTGATTCATAAATTGAAGTATCTCGTTTCTTTATTGTTCTTTGATTTCCTAAGTTTGTTGGTTTGCATTTTTTCACTTATTAAGAAAAATCCTCTTAATTGAGGTAATTGAATCAATAAAACACAATCGCCTGATTAGATTTGGTTTTTCCAAAGTTAATCTGAGGGAGAAGATTGAAACTCTCTCTGGCACGCTCGCACACAATCATTTTTCATTGCAAAGAAGTAAAAGAACCAAACATCGCCATCATGGAAATTTGGTTTTGGCAAAGTGGCTAAGCCAATCCATGAGAAGAGGATTCAGTGGTGGTTGGTTTTTATTTGTAGTATTTATTATGATTATGCTTTTGAAGTAATTTTCTTGTAGATCACATGTTTCTTAAAACATGAAACAACGAAGAAGTCTAGAAAAAATATATAGTAGCCTCATTCTCATGTTCTGTTTTTGTTTTTTTGCAACAACATCGTTTGACATTTTGGAGAAGTAATTAAAAGTGTTCACTGGAAAATGAAATTTTTTTATTAAACTTTCTCCAAAGTAGATTTTGGAGGCAGTTTGATGAGATCAAATATATTCGACTCTGGTTATGGTCTTGATATAGAGAAATCCTCTGAATTTCCCAATGAAGCCTTGATGCTAACATGTTAGGCATCGTATACCTAAAGACCCCAAAGCCTCCATGGACCCCTGGGAATCCCTAGGCATCCATGTGCATAAGGAACCCTGTACATTTTCGTGCCTAATCTCTTTATCAAATCCATACTTAAATTTAAGAGCAATTTACCAGCTAGTACAGGAAAAAGGTGCCATGTACATCCAACTCAGCCCCCCTCTCAAAATGCACGCATAGCTCCAGTCCACCTCATGTGGAACATGGAACAAGAACCCGTCACGGAACGAGAACCCGTCAGTTCCCACCCTCTCTCTCTCTCTCTCTCTCTCTCTCTCTCTCTCTCCTCTTTTTCTTTTTTTAATTAAATTTTAAAACCTCAAATCTTATAAAAGTGCCTAAACCCTAGGGTATCCTATGAAAGTGTCCAAAATCATATGGTATCTTATAAAAGTGTCTAAACCACTAAAAATCCTATAATAGAAAAGTGCACCATAAACCTAAACTCTAGGGTATCCTATGAAAGTGCTTAAACCAAAATCCTAGGGTACCATATGAAAGTGTCTAAACCACTAAAACCTTATAATAGGAAAATGCACTCTAAAGATAAACCCCAAAAAAGAGTAGCTTACCTTAATTGTAATTTAAAAAAGTGACTTACCTTAGTGGTAATTAGACATATCTTTTTTAGACCTAGAGGTAATAATCTATAAATTCAAATATATTTCATCAACCAATTGAATAAAATGAAGAGGGAAATTGCTAGAATGGCCCCCACCTTCTCTAGCATAACATGTTTGCCTCCTATTGGTTTATGTTACGCCTTTTAATGGTTTATGTTATAATAGGGGACACTACAAAAAAAAAGTGAGTCGTAACTGTTAAGCCACTTTGAAGAATGTTATGTCTTCTGATGGTTATAATTTTATGCCTTCTAATGGTTTATGTTACGCCATGTAATGGTTAATAAATGTTACGCCATTTGAATGGTTTTTGTTATGCCATCCAGAGTTTTTATTATGCCTTATAATGATTTTTAGTATGTCATTCAATGGTTTATGTTATAGGTGGGACACCGTGTCCCCAGACAAAGGCGGGGTATATTGTAGCCCCTTACAATGAAGAGGGTCCTTTAAATAAGCTCTTTAAAAGAGAAAATTCTAACATCATATCGCTCCCCTATGGTGTCCCCCAATTGTAACATATTACGCTTTCTAAAGGAAAATGGGATACCATTGAGTGGTTAATGATATGACGGAGAACATGATGAGAAAATTGAGTGATAAAATGGTATAACAACTTTCAAAATGTTATGCCATGATATGGTAAAATGTTATGCCATTGAGTTGTTTGAAAATGTAATGTCATTTTGTGATTTTTATTACGCCATTCATGATTTTTCCTTATGCCTTCTTATGGTTAATGTTATGCCATTGAGTGATTAATTTTGTAGAGGATATGGTATCCCCCAAACAATGGGATATTGTAGCAGCTCCCCTTCAAAAGATAATAAAAGGTTAAGATCTATTAAAATACAGGTTTGCTACAAGTATTGTAATAACCCTAATTTTAATAGAATAAAAATTTTGATTATTAAATCAATTGTTTTCTTTTAATTCTTATTATTTATTTATTTTGGTATACCTAGTCATGTAACTAATTGTACAAGCCAAGTACTACACAATCCTCCTACCAAAAAATCTACCCCAAATTTTCCACACCCTACTGTCACCCTCTCCTCCAACACAATCTTATTTTATTTCCCTCCAAGTAAAAATATATTCTTATTCTTCCCGTTAATGTGGGGATTTTGGACCTAGAAAGAGAGTGAGAGTGAGAGAGAGAGAGAGGAAGTTTCAATTGTGCATGTGTGCAATTGCCTAAGAACAAAATCCTGAACATGAGGAATTTTCCTAGATTTTTATTCCCCCATTTAATGGGAAGACTCACCCAATATTCACTAGGATTTTCCTAGATACACTAGCCTATTAGGCTTGTGCCCATTTGTTGTACACTTACTTGTATAACTAACACAAGGAACTCTATCTATTGGGGATTATTTTTCTCTAATTATTGAAGAGAATATATTCCCTCATTAATAATGAATAATAATATTTTTCTTATTAATTACCTAGATTTTCTTAGGTAATTAGGTTTGTGCCTATTAAATGTATAACTAGTACTCCCTTTGTCCCTTTTTTAAGTCGTTACTTTGTAAATCGAACTTTTAAAGAAACATCATCATTACACCTTTCACATAATCTTTTTTATCTACTTTACACTTTTCACATCAATTTTTACCTCTATTTTTTAAAATTATCCTCTACTTTTACTCATTAACTCTTTACCCACTAACTTCTCAAAATGACAAAATGATAATTGTTACCCATTAACTTTTCAAACCACAATCTTATTAAGGGACAACCCAAAATGGAGATGTCAATACTAAAAAAGGGACAAAAAGAGTTCCAAAAACTCTCATAAACAAACGTGGCCATGCAAAATCTTTACACAAACTACGCACTAAGAAATTTCCTAGAAAGCTACCACATTCTTAGATTTTACCTAGGATTTATTAGGTACCATGGCTAGAATTTTATTCTTGAAAAATCCCACAAAATCATGAATTTTTATTCTTGTATTTAAAATTGAGATTTTGGCACATGGAAGAGAGAGTGGGAGGCCGGCCAAGAGAGGGGAGGGGGAGCCACCCATTGCCTATAAATAGAGTCTTGCTCTCATTTGTTCTTACACCAAAAATCCTCTACTCTGCCGTAGTAGTTTTCCAAGTAGAAAAGTTTCTTTTGTTCTTCCACATTCAAGTAGATCCACACTTAAAGCCACCCTCCAATCCTTAAAGTAGAAGCCAAGTTGGTAGGAAGCAGTTTGTGCTTACGGTAGTTCAATTCTGAAACCAAACTAGCTAGCTTTTTCGACCTTCGACTAAAACTTTGAATCAAGGTAGTCTTTCTGACCATTCCTAAGTATAATTTTTACGTTGTTATAATGTTTCTAATCTAGCCATGACCTTTTTTTTACCGGTAAATTAGCTTGAAATTAAAATGGGTTAAACAAATGTACAACATACAAGGGGCATACCTCAGGAAGAACTAAGAGAAAAAAGAAAGAAAGAAAGAAAAAAGTGCGTATTCCTCAGCACAGCCCACTGGGGAGAGAAAATAAGAGGTCGTAGCACAACCTGGTAGGATAGGGGTACATATGCTTAAAGCATGCATAGGTAAATTAGGCCTCTCATGGCCAAAAAAGTTGGCAGACTTTTTGTTTTGTCTTTATTTGATTTTTTTTTCGCATTTTTTAGTTTTGCATCAACTTTTTGTGTATTATTGATTCGTCTCGGCGAAAGGAATAAAAAAAATATAAAATTATGACCGAAGCTTAAATTTTTTTGAATAAAGACAAAAATAAGCCAAAGAGTCAACTTTTTAAACTTTTTTCGATCTTATTCAAATAATTGAAAGTCCTAGTCATAATCGTTTACCTTTTTCGATTCGTCTCACCGATACGAACCGATAATACTCAAAAAATCGATGCAAAACTAACAAATGAAAAAAAAAATAAACAAAGACAAAACAAAAAATTAAGTTGACTTTTTAAGCCAAATTTAACCTAAATAAAATTAGAAGTTGCATAAATTAGCTATAAGCAAAGAAGAACCAGAGGTTCCCTTTTCAAAAGTTTCTGCGTGTTTTGATTTAAGTGCCCAACGAATACTGAGAAACCATTGTGCAATATAGGACATGGTGCCGACATAATTTCCGGAGAACCATCCATATTCGTCGGTGTAAATGATGCTAGGAATGGCAATTTCTTCCAAAATTGATGGATACCCAAACTAAATTCACCTAATTGGTGCGATTTTTTATATTTTTTCCTATCCATGGAGTGGGTTTGATTTTCAAAACATAATATCTAGTGGGTTTGGATTTGAATTTGGATTTGGTCTTAGCAAGTATTCTGCCAAACACAAACTCAAACCGATCCATATAATATTATTTATAGGATATATATATATATATATATATATATATATATATATATATATATTATTTTTTATGTACACGTAATTTTTATTTTTCAATCCATAACTTTTAGGGACTTTTTATTTTATCTTCATCCTTATTCTTTTCAAATCTTTTAAAAATCTCAAGAGTCTCCATAAGAACCTCTTAAGAAAAGTTTATTATTTAGTTACTCCATCTGTCCCAATCTTATAGTCCTTTATGAGAGTTCGTGCCACTTTTCAAAGTGTTATATCTAATATAATCTATAATGTTTTAGGTGATTTTGAACACTTTGTTTATTAGATTAAATCAAGATCTATCAAACAAGATCCATATTGCATATTAAATGTATTACAGATTGAAAGATATAATCGTTTTTTTATCCAATTAGGATAGAACGAGGGACTATAAAATTGGGACGGAAGTAATATTTTCTTTGATTATGTTGAAATTTAGATGTTTAATAAAAAAATCATATGGTATATTACCTTTTTATTTTAACATATAATCTTTTTCCTTCATATATTCATTAATGAAATAAATATTAAAGCGAGTCAAGTGTGATTTGGATAAAATTCAAATTCATATAATTTGGTTATGGTGCACTAAAATTCATAGCCATTGAATATCGGTTTGAATTTGGATATAAATAAATACTTTGGGTTTAAATTTGGGTATGATAATCGCAAAACTCAGACCAAACTGATCCATTATCATCCCTAAATGATGCGCACTAGGCACACGGCTGTACCAACAACCCACTTTTCCCGAGAAACAATGGCACACTGCCATTTACTTTACGTGTACCAGGAAGAAACTTGAATTGCATTCGGAGAGTTGGACCAAAGGTTGTGGTCCCACTTGAGTCAAGCTGCCATCATGTGAAAGGATCAAAAAAGATAAGGGGGCAGATGTGTGTGCACATATAGGTCTCGAAAACTCACTTTTGGGTCTTACACGATTAATTTGAGCTGTTCATTTATTTCAAAATCAAATTCCAAGAGGTCCTCGCGGAGATCAAGTCAATTGGATGTCCCTAAGTACTCGATCTAAAATCACTCCATTTCGTTCAAACTCAGAATTTAATTTTGAAATGAATGAATGACTCGAATTAATTGTGCGAGATCCAAAAATGAGTCCCTAAAATCCATCTGTGCATCATCTGTGAACATACACACATCTGTGCAAAAGGGTTCTGAAAGGATTTTGAATTGCAAGCACCATAATTTGATTACAGCCCATCCTTACACACATTTTTTGCCCCTTTTTGAAAGTGATCGAAATTCACCCATTTACTTTGCAGTTTGCACCGCTTGGACAAAAAAATGATTTATCCATTGGACTAAAAAGTTGGGTTGGGGGGAACCAAAATTGTTGCTCCACAAAATGAACACAGACAAACACAATTTTTCCAGACAACAATCCGAGATTACTGAGTAAAAATTGCCTAAATTACTGTAACAGAGCTCCAAAATGGAGCTCAAGGATTCCAATAAAGCACATTCATCGCATAAGAAAGAAACTCAGATCCAATACTGCCATAGTCTTACCTGAGCGCCAGGATCCACAATGGGAGGATCCCATTGTTGGCCTTACCTGAGCGATAAGAAACTCATGTTGGGAAACGAATTTCAGAACCCAGTAATTATGCGTACAAATTAAACAATGAAAATAAACACAAATCCTACAAAGCGGAATTAACGTTTACCTCTTTATCGCGTGAACCCGCGAATCTTTGGTTGACTTGTTTATTTTTAAACTTGGAACCTAATGCATATATTTGGGAAAAAGTTTCGCTTCAACAATCATTCTCGTGATTCTTCCGCTTAGTATTCCCTTATATACCGAACACGTAGCCAAATGTGAACTTCTGCGTGATCTTTTGTTCTACGTCTCACGGTCTCTATTCTAATTTTGAATGACGTTGTGTAACCTGAGAGAATATAACGATATATTTATCTGCGGTAAGTTATGACTCGAAGAGATAAATGCGATTTTCTTTGTCTGAATAAGAATAAAACCTAATTCCACCTAAATTCTATTCTTATTTCACAAATTATAATTCACACCAGTAAAGAATTATAATTACACTCTCATCTATATCTCGATTATATTTCGAGCTCCACGTTATTAAATACTTATTAATCTTCTCACATTAAGATTATAGATACCTTTTGATTAAATGTCGATTACTAATAGCCATGGCCTTACCTGAGCGCCAGGATCCACAATGGTATTACCTCCTCCACTGTGACACAACCGACACATAGTGTACGAGAACTGATAAGCGGGAAAAACAACGGCTGTGCTAGACTAGAGTTTCAGATCTGTATTTCGTGAAACCCTCCATGGTTTCTTTGCATTTGGATGACCCACCCATGTCTAAGGAGAGACCACCACGATCCGGCTGACGCCGATGACTAGTGGCCCACAACTAGTGCCAACGAGAGTAGTAAAGCCCAAGTCATGAAACTGACCCAGTTGTTGAAATAGCAGCCAAAGTCTGATCTTGGGTTGTAACGAACCGGATTGAGACTTGGGTTGTAACTGTCCCAGTGAAGGGTTTGCAACGACTGGGTTTGTACCCAGAAATCGATTTGTGGAGTCGATCTCCATAGATTGAATGAAATCACGATCGGACAGACCCCCATTTGGAGAATCGGTGACCAACGATTCCTTTTGTTTGGTACCAGTCAAATCTCCATTTGGATAACCCAACAAAGACCCAACAGTAAAATACTCAATTGAATCCCAAGATGTGAAGCCATTACAGGATGAGATTGTGATACAGATGTAGAAAACCAAATAATTGATTGGTAAAAAATTTGATAGGAATAAGAGGAGTGCATTCTCTCTCTAGCCATGACCTTATTTACGTAGTCTTTGTAATTTTTGCTTAAAGTTACTTACTTGTTTTAGCTTACGGTAAAACCTTTTGGAATATAACCATTTTTTATAAATTTAACGTGGTTGTTGTAATGCCTAGATAAAAAATGAACTTTCAAAAATACGTTATTATAATGCCCGACTAACTTTTAAAAAGAAAAATGATACATACACTCCATAGGAGTCATTCGCAGCCACACCCTCTCTCACATAGGGTGTGGGGCCTAGATGTGGAACCCAAGGTTTTGAATATCGTACCGGACAGGATACCGATTTTCTTACTAGTACGGTACGGTACCAGTACCGTTTTGGATTTAGCGGTACTACCTGTATATACATATATAAAATCAAAAAATTTCCTACTATACCCTCTTTTTTTTTGGATAAATTATATCATCCAATGAACTATAATTAGACAACAAATAAATATTCCAAATAGGAGTATCGTTTAACAAGTTATATGTTTAGTGATAAACTTCCTAATACACTATAAATATTAAAAATAAAAGATTATATGTGGCATAAAAAAATGTGCTATATTACTTCTTTTAAAAAATTACATTTTCAAACTACATTTTTTTAAGCCTTTAACAAAAAAAAAAAACTAGTTATATTTTTTAAACCCAAAAAATCTGTCCCACACAATTTTCTCCCATGCAATTTTTAAATTTTTTTAAAACTACCACTACTTGGCCCAAAAAATCTCCACCATTGATCTAGCTAATCCACCGATTCTCCAAATTGGGAGACGTCTCCAGAAACCCGAGACCCACTCTGTGATTTCATAACCTGCTCCTATCCCCTCCCTCCCCTCTCCTCTCTATGCATTAAATAATCAAAATTCCTCATCTTTCACCAAATAGCAAATCAATTACTGGGGTGAAGATGGGTCGTGGTGGATGATGATGACGATGAACTTGGACGACAACGACGGGCCGTTGCGAATCAAGTTTGACGATGATGAAAAGACGACAAGAGATGGTTTTTTCTTTTTTTTAGTCTCAGATGGGTTTTTATTTTGCTTCCCAGGTACCATATTTCTGTGTGATTTTTTTTTTTCTGAATGGAGTACTGTTGTCTCTCTCGATCTGTAATTTCAGAAAACCCAGATCTGTTTGCTCTCTTTCTTCTTTCTCCTTCAGTTTCAAAATCTCGGGTAGTACAGTCGGTACCTTCGTACCGGCCGGTATTGTCCGGAATGGCCGGAACTGACCGGTATTGACGACGGGACAGAATTAGAGGATGACCTTACCGGTTTTATGTAAATTCGATACGTACCGGCCGGTACCTGCCGATACGGTACAAGATTCACAACCTTGGTGGAACCACACCCCAAAAAGTTTAGTCAGGTACATTTTTTTAAAACAACGGCAATACATACACTCCCGTGGAGCCACTTTTAGCCACACCCTCTCTCACATGGGGTGTGGGGCCTAGATGTAGAACCACATCCCATGTGAGAGAGGGTGTGACTGGGAGTGGCTTCCAGGGAGTGTATGCATCGCCTTTGTTTAGAAAAAATGTAGTTGACTAAACTTTTTTTTTCTTCCAAAAAGCGTCTTTTTAAATGATTGAATTGTTTTTGAATAACTTTTGACTGTGATAATGGCCCCTTTGAGATTGACAAAAAGACATGCTTCCCACTAATTAAGGAAGGAATGATGATTCTAACTGGACTCATCCGACCTGGGACTCACTGGCTATTTCATTTTTCGAAAGTTAATCACATAACAAGAGATTTTCTTAAAAAGTGAATACGTAGTTTATCAGTACTATTTTTCACTAACCCTGGCTTGGTTTTACAAAGAATCGCGCGTAGGAAAGTTGTTATTTTATGTGACACGTTTTGAGAAAAAATGCATAATCACGAAACAAGTTTTATAAAATCATGTTGCATACTCACGAGACACAATACGATATCGACACGACATGGTTTACGAGAAATTGATTGAATAGCGTTAACGAGAAATTGATTGAATAGCGTTAACGAGAAATTGATTGAATAGATTGAATAGCGTTAACGAGAAATTGATTGAATAGCGTTGACGAGAAATAAAGGTGAGTACAAAAATGGACTGAAATGAATACCGTAGTGCAGCGAGAGCGCCTCCCGAACTTCACGGAGAGAACTTGGTGGTTAGGACTAAGCATGCACAATACATAGTGGACAGACCTTGTAAACATATTGGTTAAGTTTAGTGATACAAGATGACCGGGACTATGTCGCGTGAGCTGCGAGGTGGACGTACCTGTCAACAGGTTGTTAAGATAGGTGATGCAAGACGGCCGGGACCTTGAGCGAAAAGGTTGGTACTATCGTTGAAAGTCAACATAAACGGACCAATAACTTGTTGAGTGAAATGATTGTTAGCCCAGTGATCAGAAGCAGTCCAACCTAATAAATTTTAAGTACAATGCTAACACTGAAAAGGTAATACGAGACATTGTTTATTGCACACAATATACTCTTATTTGCATTGACAATGACACATTCATTGTCACAACCCAACCCAACGAGGGTTATAATATGTGATCAGCCAGGGGATTAACATCCTCTTAAGACCCCTCATTAAAACAAACATCATTTCCAAAACTATAATTATATAAACCTGTTTCACTGTAGAAAAACATACCAGAGCAACCTCACTTACTTGAGTTTATTACAACAAAAGGGTCCCTAACTCAAACCCATTATTTACACGTCTCCAAAGACCAAAAAAAATTAAAATACAACTCTTAGCCACGCCTTCGAGTAGACCCCAAGATCTTGCTAGTGTACATCACAAGTGGCCAAGCAAAACTTCAAAACTAAGTCCTTGGCGTATCTACTTCGTGTTGCCTGTAAAAAAATGTCATAAGCGATAGCTAATATGAATATATAAACTACCAGAATTACATTATCTCCATGGAATCAACTTAGACTGATAGGTTTTAAAATTCACAATAATTCAGGCCCGCCACAAGAAGTCACCAAGATAACAACATTATGCATTGACCGCCAGAGGTCCAACAACAAAAATGAATTAGAACTGCAGATAGTTCAGTAAAATAGCTTCTCATAACATTCAAAATGTTACTCACGGATTAACTAGAAATAATGAGGGAGCTAACCCGAATCCCAGTTGGTGGCTGTGAAATGATATCAACTCATAAGCACATGGTAGCCAAATGAACGCCTGGTGCCCGTTCCAACATCACCTTATACCTCCTCATTCTCCTAATTCCTTTATTGTCAGTTGAGGCCCGAACGCCGTATCCATATACCATTTTGATAATCATAGTCTCAAAATACGCCATTCTTTCCATGGATTCTGTAAATAGTCAAGGATAAAACTTGATAACAATATTCCAAACTTGGTCACATTTTAAAAATTATCAGAAAATGACAATTTACAAGAATAAGGTGATGAGGGCATTTATATACTCACATTGATTGCTGAGGTTACATGGACAACGACTAGCAAGTGAATCATAGCCCAAGATGAGCCCTATTATTGATCAAAATATAAACAACTATTAATACGCTATATCTACTATCAACGTGCTCTAAATTAGCCCAACTATTGCTATAGAACTCAAACCCACCGACTCGTCAAGATGATCAAAAATAGGGTTTCAAATGAGGGCTTTTGACCATAGAATATTCACCCAACTAAAATTTGGTAAAAATAGGTATTGGAATTACCACCAGTTAATTCAATTGATGATGTGTCACGCCCTCAAATTTAATAATCCAAAAGTAAATAAAATCCACGTGGAACAAGTCAAAGTCTCACGATTTCCCCTTAGAATAGTCAAAATCAACAAAATACAATCTCACCATTTCGAATAAACAAGTTCTATCCACTAGCGTCTATAGCCCGAATGCATAAGTACAAGGTTTAAAAGTTATTACATTGCCAAATAATCAAAAAGATGAATTATCGAAGTTATAAAACCATCTTTCCAAAAATGTATTACAAGAATGGGAAAATAACTTCGTGCATGTTTGAGCTGCAAATAAATATCACTCCACACACATCCAACTTCATACTCCATGCCGTGTACTTGAAAATTGATAGGTTGAGCTCACTAGCCCAGTAGGAAAACTATTCTACCAACGCTAGGTGTATAAACATGATGAATGCATAATGAATGTGTATAATATGATGGACACGGCTAAGGTACAAGATTAGGATGAACGGAAGGCTTTAACTCAACCACTAAGTTCCTGGAATGTGTTCATGTGTCTAGAATGTGTCCAAGTGTTCTAAACCAAGTTTAAGTATACAATCAAAGTCCACGTAATTGCCAAATCTTCATACCCGTACACAAAATTTCAATTTTCGCCAAATATTTCAAATTGAACTCAAATATGTCATTTCTAACATTTTATAAGAAAAACATTCATCAATTTAATAGGGAAGTATCCCTCTGCCGGATTTCGTGGGCTCCATTCACCCCTGCCGGATTTCTTGTGCTCCGTGCACCCCTGCCGGATTTCATGGGCTCCGTGCACCCCTGCCGGATTTCGCGGGCTCCGTGCACCCATGGCCAGAGACACTAAACACGTGATCCCTAGAGTTCACATTTATCCATAAAATATTTTTGATTTAAAACTCATCTCAAAACTTTACAATTTGTCCCAAAATTATCACTTGCATCGAAAAGTCAAACCAACTTTTTACATTAACTAAACGATGCCAAAATATGGTTGGAGGGATCTACGATGTGTCCAATATTCAAGGGAATGATCAAAGATGAAAATATGATATTTTAGCGTTTTCCAACCGGTTGGAGGTTTTTGCCCAACTGGTTGGACTAAAATAGAGACGAATACAAGTTTTCAAAAAAGCCCAACTGGTTGGGTGGTTTTGCCCAACCTGGTTAGGCGAGAGGCAGTCGTGTGAAAATTTCAGAAGTGCCTAACCGGTTGGTGGTTTTTGCCCAACTGGTTGGGCAAAGACAGATTCATGTGAACACTTTAGAACTTCCCAACCGGTTGGAAGTTTTTGCACGACCGGTTGGAAAAACCCAGAATTTTTGCGGGTTTCTCTCAAAACATGAAACTTCAACCCAATAGCATATATGAAGTTTTAGGCCAAAAGTGGATATATGGAGCAACTAATAGATATCAAAGGAAGGTAAATCAACAATCAATTGCATCAAACAAGTACTCAAATCATAGATCACAAAATCAAGCTCAAACAAACCCATTTGAGAGTAAATGATGAATTTGAGCAACAAGAACAAGATATATGCCATACATCACATAGATACAACTAGAGGGAGTAGAATTTGTCTTCCTACCTCAAGAGTTTAGCTTCAAATGAGTGAGGAAATGAAAACCCTAGCCTCCAATGAGCTCCAACCCGAAATGTGAGCTTTTGGTGCGAAATGAGTGCAATACAAGCTTCAAAACAAGTAGAGGAGGTGATTTTAGGTGGGGTTTATGAAGGGGACTTGAGGTTTTGGTGAATTCTTGAGCTTAGAGCAAGCAACAATGGAGGAGAGGAGTGAGAGAGAGGGCTGTGGCTGATGAAGAAGAGAGATGGCTGATTTTTGGTAAAAATGCAAGTATAAAATTTCTTATATAGTCTCACCCTCTTACACTTTTACCCATAAACTTTCAAATGCATATTAAACACACCCAAATGCACTCTCCCACTATCACATTGACCTTTCTTAATCAAAATTCAATTCCTCACATTTACCCAACATTATTTTAGAAAAATTATGTAAAAATACGGGTCCTTACATGATGGACATGATCTAGAAAGATTGGGTTCGGTACCAAGATCAACAAAGTCCCAAAACAGTCACATACTAAAGGAAAATTCATAACATTTTCATTTGAGACGTCAAAAGAGTAAGACCAATGCTTAAAGGTAGATAACTAGGAAAGGTATTTCTAGAAAAATATTGGAAACCAAAACTCCAAAGAGATTTACCACAGCAAGCTGCAAACAAGTAACTGTTTTACAAGGACGAAACATCTCAAGACAGCCCGACTTTAAAAAATCACAAAAAGAGCTCTTAATATTTTTGTGCAATTCTAATGCCAAAAGTTCCGTAGTGGAATATATTTCAAAAGTCATGAAGGAACCCAAGTCAATTTTGAACTACAAAGCTGAGAAAACAAGCAAATACAACAACCATACCAATCTGTCTAAGAATAGATTGACAGAATACATACCCAACTTCAAAAATTCATAATAAATGGAGTTGTGAAGCTTTTCAGGTGATTCAAGTGTCGAAAGTTTCATAACAGATGAACTCCATATGCCATGAAGGATCTGAAGTTGAATTCGACCTCTAAGGATGAGAAAACAACAAATCTATCTTGGAGCAGATTTATAGGGTGCAGATCGGATTTCAAAAATTCGCTATAGCGACTTGTGAACCCGTTTTTGAATTATTGTAAATACATGCATGTAGCATGAAATTTGCAAATGTAATCAATAAAAATGTGTAGGTGGGTAAAATTACCACGGATACGTGGCACTCGAGAAAATGAGACACGTGAAGAAAATAGTCAAATTTTTTATTGGAAACCAAAAGAATGAAATTTGTTCTAAGGCATGAAGTTCGGGCCAAGAACCTGCGGGTGGAGTAACAGTACCCGACGAGTGATGTCACGCCCTCAAATTTAACAATCCAATATAGATAATATCCATGTGGGACAAGGCAATAGTCATACATTTATCCTTTGAATAGTCAGAGTCAAAATAGGTACATTCTTACCATAAATAGTCAATGAAATCTAACTACAGGTACCCATAACCCAAATGCTTAAGTATCAAGTTTAAGAGTTATTACATTAACCAAATAGTCAAAAGATTAATAAATAGAAGTTAAAAAACCATCTTTAAAAACTATGAAACAATGATGGTAAAGTAACTTCATGCTCGATGAAATCCAATGCTATGGATCCACACTTCATTCATCCAGCTCATGGTCCTTGCTAAGTACCTGAAAAATGATAGGTTGAGCTCACTAGTCTAGTAGGAAAACTATTCTACTCAAGCTATGTGTATAAAGATAATAATCACACCGGGATATGAAATAATTTGAATGAGATATACAATATGTGACATAGGAAGTTGAAAACAAGTACTAAGTAACCACAAGGCACCCAAGTGTCCAAAAATGTATCCAAGTGTCAAATTTTCATTAAAAACCAAGGTGGTTATAAAACACTTCATTTTCAACATTTCATAAGAAATATCCATTTGTTTCTCACAGGGAATAAATCCCTCTGCCGGATTTCGTGGGCTCCGAACACCCCTACCGGATTTCGCGGATCCGAACACCCATTGTCAGGGACGCACCGAAGGTGGCCCTAGGATTCATAGTCATTATTCTCAAAACCTTTACATGCATCACATTTCTTTCAAAACGCCTCTATTTTCGCTAAAATGTTAACTGACTAAAAAAAAAAGGGCATGTCCAATGAGCATAACGAAGTGTTCAATAAAATCACGTGTCAAAATCTTAGTTCAAAGGTTTTCAAGTGAATTTGAGAGTTATCGTAGTGCCAAGGGTCAATTATAAGAAGATGTGAACGGTCAGGAACCATACAAACATCAAAGGGTGGCTGAAAACCACCCCAAAACAACAAGGGTGGTCTTTGGAAATTTTGGGGGCAGCGTGAGATGAACGAAGAATCGTGCAGATTTTCACCTCTAAGGTGTGGAATTTCAACCCAATCACAAATGAGATAATATAGGCTCAAAATAGAGATGTTAGGCAACAATTAAGCATGGAGGGAGGTCAATCATATTCCCAATTTCATCAAACAACAAGAAATTTCATAGATCAAAGAACATAAGTTTGGAAAACCCACATTAATGGGGGAAAACATGATTTACATGAAATTGATAAGCAAGACAAGAGTATGTGTAACAATCAACAATATACAACTAGAAAGAGTAGAAATTTATCCCCTACCTCAAGGTTTTGCTTGAAAATGGTGGAAGGATGAAACCCTAGGTTGAAAATTTTCAAATCCCGAAATCCAAGGGAGAATCACAAATCCAATGTGTAGATATTAAAGTTTTGAGGTGGATTGAGGTTAAAATCATAAGATTTGAGGTAGAGATGAAGTGAGAAGGTAAATGGGTGATTTTAGGGTTTGTTTTCGTGGTATAGGAGTGAAGAAATGGGTCCTAAACCCTATTTATACAAGGCTATGTCGGGCTCAAAATTCGTAGAAAAATGAAGCTGGATACCGGTATAAAAAAAAATCCATACCGGTATCTAGAATTTCGATGGTTCAAAAATCTGCAGAAAACATAATTGGATACCGGTATCAAGAAAAGGCCATACCGGTATGTAAACTTTCTGATTCACTGGATACCGGTATCAAGAAATATCCATACCGGTATCAAGACCTTTTTTTAAAAATTTTTTAAACCACCTTTACCAATTTGAACCCTAATCATTTATAACACAATTTAAAACATTAACCCACTCATTCACATTACTTAAAAAATGAGTAAAAGATATAAAGAATTTCATAGAAATTCCGGGTCTTTACAGATGAACAGTATCCTGCGGGTTACCCCCGCATAGGTAGGAACAGTACCCCGCGAGTGGGGAACAGTATCCCTACGGGGGTAACCCACATGGGAAGGAATAGTACCCCGCGGGGAGAGGAACAATACTTGAACACTTATATTTTCATAAACCAAAGTTAAGTATGAAAATAAGGAAGTACCCCCCTTTCAGAAATAATGACATTTCCAGAATTTTGATATTCCCATCTTATCAAAATTTCATCCCCCCACTTTTAGTACAAAGGCGAAAAACGGCACGTTTTTCTCCAGAGAAAAGGGGCAAAAGAAAACTTTGTTGTACTTGAAAAGAGCATCTGATTATACAATTGCACTTAGAAAAATCCTAGAAACAAATACCGGGACTTTTTATGGGGCAAATCGAAACTTACCGGAAAAGTGATTTTTTCATACTTAGCCAGATTTTCGAGTGACAAATAGGGGTGCCTCGATGGTGGCATGACCTATGCCATTCAAGTCTCTAATGAGAGACGATGATAAATGAATCAATTATGATTCCTTAATATCTTGGGGCTCGACAAAGAGAGACGTCGGCCCTCCGAAGATGATCCGACCCAGAAAAATATGAGAATTATCTTAATAGTCTCAAAATAATATTTACAGCATTTTGACACTATCAAAAATATCATAACAAGTCACTTTTATAAGTCGGATCATGGACACAACAATCAATACTGTATTGTGCCCCAAAATTCTTCTTTCTTACTTGATCAACAAAATTTGATTATGAAGGTCTCATTTGACTAAAAATGTAGTGGGAAACGCAATGGTGCTATTTGTTTTGTGATTTGAGAAATGCATATTTTTTTGGACAAAAGTGCCCTTGCGGGCCCCAACTTACAAAACCAAGTAAATGGCCACGCCTTCTGAATTTTCTAGAATTAACGAGTACTAATCTATATTATCAAGCTTAAGAGCAAGATCAATGAGCATATAATTATGTTATTTGTGTTGGATTATTACATTCATATTTCATGCAAAATACGGTTTTCTATAAATTCTTGTTTTACTTTACCATCTATACATATTGTTCTAGAATTACTAGTTTAATGTTTGGATAGAACTGTCTGCTGGGCGTTGTCGCTCACGGTGTTACACTTGTGTGACCCTAACATAGTCACACGATGTTGCTATGCGATTATGTCAGATTATCGAGATGAACATGAGGAATACTACTATCAGGAGAACTATAGAGTTGGAGGAGCTGCCAACATGGGGGACAACCAGACAGAGGGATAGGAGAAGCCATAGATCCCACCCGGTTGAAATAAATGTATTTTATGGAGGAAGGATTTATTGTATCGAATTCATTATAATTACTTTTTATTTGTTATTATATGAACATACGCAATTTTAGGGGCATTACAGGTACTAATATTTGTACCAACAATTCAAGTCTTCCACATGGGATATGACCATGTGAATCTTTTCTCATTACAATAACATCTAATACTACTAAAATACTAAATCCTAATATCTAAAGGGATGATGACCACACAATCAATATCGTTTCAGATCGTGGGAACAAAAGATTACTCCTTCCCATTCTCTAGGACCCTATTCTTCACTTGCTAAAAAGATTTGACTCCGGCGAGTTA